>WNHD01001387.1:0-28838 GCA_011057455.1 Ganaspis sp. Gsp50
TCTACATACACTAAGAGGACGACCTTTCAGTCTACTAATAGAGTAGTATTACTAATATATAATATTAATATAATATATTATAATATTAATATTAGTATTAGAATTTGTAATTTAAAAAGAACGATATTGTAAAAAGTACCTAATTAATGAACAATTTGAACGAGCCTACTATCGAGCGCGAAGCGCGAGTGTCGTGATGAGAATGTATTCCTTAAAGTCTGAGAACTTTAAGACAAAAAGTACTGCCTATACAACACTCAATCTTTACAGTTTTTCAAAGAAAGTTTTCAATGAAAACTTGGAAAGCTTGCATGACAACTTTATACATATAGGTATAAGTTTAATGCAATCCTAAAAATGTTCATTTGTGCAGAAATACTGAATACTTAAATTTGATGCAAAGTTGCTTAACAATTTTCTTTTAACTTTATGCACATTTGCCTCTATGATTCCTGAAAGTTTTTCAAAACTTTACTGAGAAAAATTAGTACCAAAAGGATCAGTCGCAATGCGTCTGCAATCGAGGGTTTCGGGGTTGAACATGAATCTACAAAATCTCCCCAAAGCTTCTATTCAAACGTCGTGTAGACTCTGCAGAGACTCTCCAGGACTTCCCTAGAACATTCCTAGAGCCTTCAAGAAGCATCCCCAAAGCCTCCTCAGAGCCTCTAGAAAGTCTTTCCGGAGTTTGTAGGAGGCTTTTCTAGAACCTCCAGAGCCTTCCGGAGGTCTTATCAGAGCCTTTAGAGCTTAAGCCGAGCCTCTTAAGAGACTCCTCAAGAATCCAGTCGTACGACGGCCGCACGGACGTTATAGCGAAATTATAAGGATCTCGGACCCGAAACCCTAATATTACAATTATGCAAAATTCCCTAAGGCTTAATGACTAAACTATACAATAACAAGTTAAGAGTAGCTACTAACTTTAAATATTAAGAAAGATTACACTACAAAAACATGGTGTCTTATTTTGAGCAAAAGCGTCTTATTTGGTGACTAAGACACATAATGTGTCTTAATTTAAGAAGTTTTTGGCCAAATAAGACACTTTTGTCTCACTTTCAAGACACCATTTTTTGCAGTGTAAATGCCGTACAATTTCGTTTGCCTGTAAATACTGTAACCTCAATTTTATTATTATTTTGAATTAGTTACTGGTTACTTAGCTCATTTTAAAAGTTTAAACATTAATTATTGAACGCCAAGTTATTTATTTTTAGAAAATGGGAAAATGACTAAAACCGACATTATAATGTATGCCAAACTAACTCAATATTTAAATAAAAAATGGAGAGCGTCGGAGTAAGGAAAAAAACACTGATCTTAAAATTTAAGAATTTTTAATTAATTAACAAAATGCCACAGATATACAAATGATTCGGCTATGATGGCCGAGTAATTATTTCACGCACTGATCACATGAGCAATGAATAAAACAATAATATCAATATTACATTAATTTAAATTTAAAACAATATTAGGTGGAGACGACTCCACCTTAAACAAATAATTGTTCACAAAGTGAGGAGCTCACCTGCCGTCCGGCGTTTGCTCCCAAAACAAAAGAGATCACATTTTTAAAATAAAGTTGGACAAAAAGGAAAAAGACAATATACGTCGTGTGAACACCAGACTAGAAGTGACGCGAGACCAGCGTCTCGTCGTCGCAACTAGTGTATATTGAAAAATGCGCAAGCGCGTCGACTTGATAAAGTTAATATGTTTTGTATATCGAACGCTGATCACGATTTATCGGCTGATGATGGCCGAATCTATTCGATGGCGCGAGTGCGCCCACTATTTGTTCAGATTGATGGCGCTAGTGCGCGTCCACAGTTCAAAATGGTGGATTATTATGACAGGTGAGAAATCACAACACGTCTCTGGAATCACCGGACACTATACAAATTCGGGACTCACATCCGAATTCAGCATCTGGTTGAAGTCCCACGATGTTCAAAGATGTTCTGCGAGGAAATCCACGCTACAGACAGATGAAGAATCTGGGAGATCCAGGGACCGATGTTTTAACAGCTCATCTGTCTCTCACAGTTGCGTTGAGAACAATCAGTGCTCGTGCGTGTAAAAATGATTTTACAGGAATTAGTTTCTAATTTATTTATCAAATTTTAGTTTATCCATTTGACAAGTTGGCAGTAGATATACTTTCATTGTTAATTTTAGGGTTAACATAACCCCAAAACGAAATCAAAACAAAATAAATTTATCAAAATGACAATAATAAAGAGGAATAATATAAAAACTCAAATAAAAGATGGCACAAGTCGCCGAGTTTTTATTTGTATGCACAGCATCCTTAATTGTGACTTCTAATCTGGTGTTTATTTTAATAAAATTTAATCGGCTTTTTAATTAATAAAAGTCGAAAAATTGTGCGTGGTAAATTTTACCACGTCACAATACATACAATGTTTAATAAAAATTTATAACCAATTTGAAAACAATATTATTTCTTTATTTATGAATAAAGAAATTATAATGACTTTTCTCGACTCGTAAAATCGGATTTCCAGTTACGAACAATTTCAATACTTTGAAATAAAACTCTAATTTGAAACTTCAGTTTTAAACTCTAATTTTATTTACTTGTTCTAACGTCTTTTTCAAATATCATTTAGTTTTAAAGTTATTTTAAATTTGAACCATAAATGTTTAATTTCGCTGATATAATATCTACATTGTTGGGTAATTGTTTAGACGTACATTAATCACCCTTTTGTAAAACAGGGTAGAAAATTGCTATTCATATATAATAAAATGGCGAAAATTCATTTGAGTTAATTAATTTTTAAACAAACTTTTAAAAACCTGTTTCCATTAAAGTCTCCCAAGCAGCACGTAATATTACATTAATATTAGTGATATTCCTGTGATATCACTGATATTACTGTGATATTACGTAATATTACAGGAATATTAGTGATTCTAATGTTAAATTGCGTATTTTCAAGTGCTACAAAAATTAAAATTCAACAAAGAGTTAATATATGCATACAAAAAAAGCCAGGCTGCAAAACTTTTTAATTACCACCACCCTTTGACTTCTTTTTCCCTTGAGACATTTTTTTTCTTTCACTCTTTTGAATTCTTGAGCGTTGAGGATCCAAATAAGGGTCAATTGAAGGTTCAAACACAATTGGATTCAAAGCTTTTTTCGATGATTCTTTCTGCTTCGTATCTTCCTTTTTCTCTGCTTTACACTCCGGTTTTTTGTATTTCACTTCTGGTAAAATTTTTCCGTAGGGCTAAAATACAAGTATTCATTTATTGCTTCAGATACATAGTAATTTTTTGCTGAAGTAATAATAATTTTTGCTCAAGTTACAATAGTTTTTTGCATTAGTTATAGAAGTTTTTTGCATCAGTTGCAGTAGTTTCTTGCATCAAATACAACATTTTGTTGCTTCAATTAGAGTAATTTCATACAATAAATTATTGATTATTATTATTATTATCTATCTCTATTTATTTATCATTCAATTGTTTTTATTCTTGATTTTAGACATTAATTGATTTGGCATTTTTAATTTCGAAAAAAAGTATTACTGGCATTGGAAAAATAGGTTTTCCAAATTTATCCTTTTCACGAGGTGGTGGTCTGTCTACAGGATCACATGGATTTATTGGTTTTGCCATATCCGAAATTCTAGCACTGGCTGAAGCTGAAAGAGCCGCTTTTCTCACATCAAAGGGATTTTCTTTATACGCTTGCGATTCTCGAATGTTTCCCTCCGCAAGTTTTTTCACACGCTCGGAAGCTAAGAATTAAAAATATTTCCATAACATCACAAAAATCTCTCATTAAAATCTAAGAAAAATGTATGACTCTTAAACTTCAGAAAAATTGTTTGACTCTGTACAACTTGATTTCCATTGTTCAATTTTTATTTTAATATTGATAATATTGATAATAATGATAATAATAATAGTAATCATATACATCAATACAATAAACAAATAATCATAATTATTAATTTGAAGAATAAATGCTTTATTATTATTATTATTATTATTATTATTTTTATTATTTTTGAATTATAAATACAAAAAAGAAGTATTTTCTTCATTTGACCCCAAAGCCACCAATATCAAGAAACTTTAAATTTTTATTAATATATTAATTATTATTACTATTTTCGTATTTTTGTTGATTATTAATAATATTCATGATTTATTGCATATAATTAAATGAACCTGTAGCTTTTAATGCGGCCCTTTTAACCCCTATTTCTTGATAAGGAGAAGGAGTGAATCTCCAAGCATTTTTTTCTGTTTTTCTTCTTTTAGCTTCTTTACTTTCTTCCTTGTCTTCTGTGTCCTGTCTTTTTCTTTTGTTTCCTGACTCATCTTCCTTAGATTTGTCTTTCTCCTTTGTTTTAACATTTTCATTTTTTGACTTTTCTTTACCCTCATCATTTTCATCTTCAACTTTCTGCTCTTTTTTCTTCTTTGCTTTCTTTTTTTGTTCTGTCTCTAATTGTTCCTCTAGAGCTTTCTTCCCTCGTGTTTCTGACTCCTCGGTTAACTTTTTTTTCCATTCCTTAGCAGTCTTGTCATCTCTATCCTTCAAATATCGATAAGAAGGAAGAGACAGAAATGACATCCATGGTGTGAACTAAAAAATTATTTAAATTTTAATCATTTAAACTAGTGGAAAATGATGTTCATTTATAAGAAACATTTTTACTTTTTCATAGAGAAATATCTCTGTATTCAAAGAACACTATTTTGCCACATAGGAAATTATAACAAAATATCATAATTAATATTTTATTTTATTTAAAACCCAATTCGAGAATTAATTAAGTTATTGATTAACAATCACATGTTTCCATGTTAACAAGCTGTGTTACAAATTAAGATTTGATTAATGTAGAAAATGAATTGCTGAAATTATCGAAAATTCCTTAATTAATTAATCTTCACTTATTCCATTCCAATGCAGCATGTAACTTTTTTCAAATCAATTGGATTCAATCTGAATTTCAAAAAAAAAGAAATTTTCAAAACAGAAAAATACAATTCTGAAAAAATTAGTACAATAGTTTAAAAAAATAATGAATGGAAAATGAATGGTAAAAAGCGTTTTTATTTTCATTACCTCGTAAGTTAAAGCACTTTTCATTATTCCTGCAGGTGTCATTAATTTCTGTTTTTCTTCTTCTGTCAGAGATTCGGGACATTCTAAGGCTTTTTTGGATTGAATCAACATTCGTTCGCTTTTCGTAGTTTTTTGTTTTAATGATTTACGTGAAATTTCAATTGAATTTCATTTCTCGTACGCATGGATCAAGGGCCTACTTATTTCGATGATTCTCTCACTGGGTTCATAACGTAAAGCGGCTTTTCTAATCTTAATTGGAAATTCTCGACATAGCTCTTCCTCTTTGAAAGTGAACGTAGCTAATTTCTTTATTCGTTTAGATGGTTTTGCTTTTAGAGCTGCTTTTGAGACTCCAAAATCCAATCTGCATACTGCTCTTTCATCAGTCTTCTTCATTGGTAAAGACAGAACTTGAATTCTCTTCTTCAATTGTGAAATAGGCCTTGTCAACCTTATCTAATATATTACAACAAATAGTAACTTTTATTACTTTATCCAAGCATTCTTCAAATAAAAATGATTTAGGTCAGATTATTTTTAATGAAACGGACAATTTCAAATTTAATAAGCAAATTAAAATTCTATTGAAATTTATAATAACAAATTACAAGATTAAATTTTATTATTATTAAACTTTATTAAATTTTGTATTATTTATTATTTTTTTATATTCAAATAAATATTACTATTGGTTCTGGTTCCGGAATTTTTCTTGGTTGTGCGTTAATTTCAGCCCAAGCATCAAATTTTGCCCAATCTTCAGGAGTTTCTAACCACCCTTTTAAATTTCTCTTGGGTCTTTTGCTAAAACAATCAAAATTTACGTTTAAATTACAATTTAAAAGAGACCGAGAGTGGTAAAATTTAATTCCAATACTTTTAAACCTTTTTTTATTGTTTTCTTTTTTTCTGTGTGATGGTGAAGGTGGCGAAGAATTTTTCAATCTTGGTGGCATTTTTGATTTTGTATATTACATAGTTTTATGTTTTCAATTAACTGTTTTAATGTATACTCTTTAGTTTCTGTTTATATATCTCTAATCCATATTTTTATGTGAATGGGAAAAGGTAAAGTTTACAATAAATTACAAGAGAAGAAGAGACTCCGAAAACAACTTCATTAAATCCATATCACCTAAATCTTTGTCTTAATTTTAAAAACCAAATTACACTTTTTAATTTGATATCCATTTTTTTAGTTTTTAGGTTCCTATTTCAAACATGTCATAAATGTAGTTATATCGATCTTCATTTATTTTTCTAATTTTTTGATTCGTCTCGAATATTATGTCATGCGAAATAAATTCACTATAGCTATATACAAATCAACGTACAATTATAATTTAATCAACTAAATATGAAAACTTTAAATTTCAGTTGCTGTTTATTAATTATTTTTTGTATTTAATGTTAAGTATAAAAATGTTTAAGTATAGTTAAAAGATTTTCTTCTGATTTTGAATTCATTTAATATACAATAATCTAACGCTTTATTGTTGAATTATAGTTCTTCATCAACTGGGCAAATTTATTCTCGGTGTTTAAATTTTCAAATCCTGATTGAAGTGACTTTTTTATTGGCTTTGGAAAGTCATACAAACGTCTGAGATAATTACTTTTACGTCTTGCGGCTATTTTTGCATACGTTTCTATTTTGTGATTTTCATTTTGATCATCTACTTTCAATGAAACCTCACTGATTGCTGAAGATTCTCTAATAAGGTTTTCTGTAAAATTATTATTGTTTTATTCTTCATTTTATTTACAATACTTTTTTAAACGCTATCGTTTTCTAAATTAGACTTGGCAAGTTTTTAGACCGTTATTCGATGACTTACAACATTTAACATAAATGATCACATAAGTATTATTTCAATTTTTTTAAAAATAAAATAATTATAGAGAATAAGGAGATAGAAAACAGTTACCTGGTTTCAATATAGGTGTCACAGATAAAAAAGATGGACTTGCATATTTAAAATTATCAGAATTGTATCTCTGTTTAGGTTGGGCCAATTTATTCACAGTTTTAGTAATTTCGTAAGTTAATGCTCCTGGTCGAACCTTTTTAATAAATAAATATTCCTTCAATACAAAAAATAAACAAATATTTATAATTAATGTATTCACCTGAAAAGCATTTGATCTTTTACTATTGTCAAGTCTTATTTTTGGTGTTGCCAATTTTTCCAACCGGGATTTCTTCGTGTTTAAATTTTTACCTGAACTTGTTCTAGAATCTTCACTAAACGACATTCTAAAACACTTAAAATTTTGAATGAAAATATAATTTTGAATTTGCCAGAAAATTAAATTTGTTGGAATTTTGGGTCTAAAAAATGTTTACAAAAAGTTCCGAAATAAACTGAAGTAAGTGTCAGTTTTTATTTTCTTATCAGTAGATTGTTTTTTTATATACTTAGGTAATAAAAACTAGGGATCGTCAACTGCAAATGAAGCCTGTATACGAATATATTCCCAAAGAATATCATCGAAATATTTGAGAATATTTGAAAAATCATAGTAATATAGATTATTCTGTAAATAAGAAACTTTGCGAAAATATCATTCAAAGTGTGTGAGAATAAGTTTTTAATTTACAAGGTTGACACAAATATTGATTATCGATTCTCCCTGCGACATCTCCCTGACTTCCTGACAAAAATTTTGACTTTTTCCCTGACATTTATCCCACAATTTTCTCTAAAATCCATCGCAAATTAAATAAAATTTTTTACAAAACTTCCATCTTTCTTAAAAATTCCTTATAAACTCTAAACATTTGGTATTTTACCTGTGACACTTGCAAAAATGAGAAACATGATTTTTTTTTAAAAGAATTCAAAATTGAAGTATACATACTTATTTAAAATGCTACAGGCAAGTGTCATAAACGTTATTTTATTCAAATTGGGGTGCTTTATTCTGTAAAATCGACAGCAAAAAGAAAAATAAAAAAAAAATTTTAAGAACACAGTCAAATTTGCAAAAATATGAAACATGATTTTTTTAAATAGAAAATCCGAATTTAGGTAAACACTTTGTTAAATTGCTAATTGTTCCAGAAGAGTGTAGTGTTTCTAATATACATAAAATTTATTCTTTTTCCATACTAAATCGACTGCAAAAAGAAAAATAAAAAAGAAATTTCAGGAACACAGTCAAATTTGCAAAAACTGGAAACATGAATTTTTAAAAATTTTAAAATTGAAATATACTTTTTAAAAATGCTAATTGATCCAGGCAAGTGTCAGAAACGATATTATAATCAAATTGAGTCTATTTTTTTATGAAATCGAATGTAAAAAGCAAAATTCCGAAAGAATTTCAGGAGTACTGTCAAATATGCATAGATGTGAATCATGAATTAAGAAAAAAAAGGAGAAATTGATGCATACTCTGAGTTGCCACAAATATTAAATATTGTTTTTTACTGACATTTCCCAGACTGACAGGTTCAAATTTTGTATTTTTCCACGACATTTCTTACAGTTTTTTTTTTAAATTAAATTTAAATTTTTTATAAAACTTGAATTTTTCTTATGAATTTCTGAAACTTTGAGCTTTTTATATTTTTCCAGTGATATTTATAAAAATCCCTGACTTTCCTGATTTATAGCAACCCTGATTTAAAAATATACTAACGAGCAGTTCTTGTTTATTACCATAGAGAGAAGAGTAAAGGAGTAAGATCAGCAAAAAAAAATCGAAATTGTGCATGTCAGCAATTGCTTAATAATTGGTAAGATGTAAAAAAGTAAATAAAATTACTTTCGAATTTTGGACATAATAATTGTAAACTTCAATACGGACTAAAATTTTTAATTGTTAAAACAAAAAGTGAACTACGGTGAAATAGGTTTTACTGAATAGTAATAACAATTCAAAACTTTATGAAACTATTAAAGACTTTTGTATATTTAAAAATTTTCCATGGACGGCATATAATAGTACATTAAAATTGACGTATTACAAAAACATAAAAGAAAAATGGACGGATCGAATGTAAAGTTAGATCTAAATATTTATATAATTGATCTCTAGAAATTGTTCATTTCATCAATTAATACTATACATTATAATTTGTTTTAATATTGTAATGTAACATTATTTGTTTTGAAAGGCACAGTATACGTTTCAGTTGCTCTACTTTCATCTATTTATATTATATGTGATTTTTGTGACGCCAAGTCACTTGTACTCAATGAATGTATAATTATAAAATATATACAATGCAAGAAATTTGCATATAAACTTTTTAAAAGCGTTACGATGTATAAAACATGAATTCTGGATTCTTTTATTCGGAGTGTTTTTAAAACCTCGCTTTAATTTCAAAAACACTTTTTCACTTCTTATACCTAATGGACGGATATTCAATCAAGTGAAAATTAAAATTCTTAATTAATTAAAAAGTACAGATCTAATATGTAGTGAAATTAAAAAGAAATGTTCAAAAAGTCGTTTTGGTATTTCAGACTTCGGCAGTTAGTAGTTATGTACAATATCGGATACACAGTCTCGCAGAATTTCTTTCAGAATTACATTCAAAATTCTCGTTTTTAAAACTTGGAGTATTTTTTTGGAAATTCTACTGCATAGCTTCTCAAGTCCAAAACATTTACAACTTTTTTAAAAAATCATTCTTTTAAAACTTCTTCCTTTTCAACTACTTTCTTTGAAAATAGTTTTAAAAGTCTTCCTCTCCAAGGAAGTAAAATCCTATAAATTATTATTATTATTAAAAATACTTTATCTGCTAAAAACAAGAGCAATGATAATCATGGAGAAAGTTCCTAACAAAGAATATGACAGTGCTGCAGCTCCAGCAGCACAATCGACAATTCTTCTCGCTCTCATGAAATTTGGACCTAAATAGGAACTGTATTCACGTTTTTCCTTTGGAATAACAGCCAACTGCTGAGTTGCATCTTGGAAAATTAAATCAGTGTATGGCGGAAAACTATAAAACATGCTAAAACTGAAGTCATCTTGATCCTTTCTACCATAAAATTGTTGTGCGTAAATAAAAAGATTAATATAGGCATTGAGTTGAGTTTCGTTATAACCCTCTCCTCCTCGAGTAACAATAGCATTAGCTGCTACTTTGCCCAAATTGCATTCTTCATACTGATGGGTCGAGCGTCGAGTTCCATCTGGACAAAGCAGCTGAAAATCTCTCGTAAAAGTATTACGCAACAAAGTGTCCTTTCGTTTTCCATTTGTGTTTTCCGCCACTGTTGTATGTTTCACAAAAGCAACATGTCCTCCACCTTCAGCTAAACACTTCAAAGCTCCGGTGTATCCATAATAATCTTCATTATGATCTCTTCTGCAATTTTTGAAACTTGATCCATGGCAGAGATCGCATAAATTATCATAAGGAACACCTATTTAAAAAATAATTGAAATTACAAATTAGTATTTAACTTATTTTCTATTCTTAAGAAATGTATTTTTTACTAGCGATATTATTCTCGTTTCTAAATTCTATTCCATTTATAATTCTAATTTCTAATTCTATTCCTAATTCATGAGTCAACTAATAAGTAACATTGATTGAAGCTTATTTAATTTAATAATTAATTTACCTATATTATATTCTGTGCTGAGAGCACCAGGAACACAAGATTTTGTGAAATATTCAGCAGCAGCGCGAACGGAATCACAACCATAGCCTCTAATCCATCTATTAGTAAGTAAATAAGAAAGTGGATAGACCCATCCTGCAGCAGTATTAATTCCTGTGTGACATGTGTTTTTGTTTTTTAAATATGTTAAATCCGTGTCAGGATCATCTTCCTTTGCAACTGCAACTGCATAATATTCGGGAGCACCAAGATTGTAAATTTCAGAAATGAAAGGAATCAAACCATAGCGTAATCCTGCAGTGTATACATCACTAGCATCCAAAACTGTTACATCAGCAGTACTGAAAATTTAAAATCATTTTTGTATTTTCAAACTTTTTGTTTTTTTAAACAAAAATTTTGTTTCATTAATTAAATCAAAATTTTAATTGAAAAAATAAGTGTTTCATTAAAATTTTAATCATAAACATTCTAAAGTACAGTTTTTTAAAAATCACCTTTTCTCTTTTTTAATTTGTTAAATATTAGTGCAAATACGTCCCAATTATTAACCTAAAAATATAATAAATATTCTACTCACCCTTCTCTTATTTCCCGCATGCAATGATTTTGACTGTAACCTTTGCGACACGACAATTTTGGTTTCAGCAACTGGGCTTCTAAGGCAATCTGACAAAAATAGATTTTTTACTTTTAAATGAATATTTTGTATAGGTATGAGGTAATAATTTACCTTCAGTGTAAATTGAATCACCTGCTATTTCAATCTGAATTATTTAGTTATTTAGTTTCTTTTAATTATAAATCAATTATAAGCCAAATCCATTATAATGAATTTTTCTCAATTAATAATTCATAATGTTTTTTGTGTTTTAAAAAAGTATTTTAAAGGTTTTTATTTAACGGTAAAAATGCTTTTTATTTTTACCTTCATTTTGTGGCACTTTTCCATTTCTGGATCAGAAGTGACACACAATCTCATATCATTAACAGGGCAATATCTCAGAGATAAAATAGAATGAAGAGACTTTCCTAAGTATTCAGAAAATAGTTGATCTTTTTCTTGCAAAGACAGAAAATCTCTGGCTGCATCCTAAAACGAAAATTAGATCAAATTTAGACACTTCAAATAAATCAAATAATAAAACTTATAAGTGCTAATAAAAAAAATACTGCCTAATAATCAAATAATAATAAATTGATACGAAATGACAAAATAATACTAAATAATAAAGCAATACCTACTGAATAATAAAATAATAACTGAATAATAAAATAATAACTGAAAATTAAATTAAAGTAATATAATCATCAATCTTACAGAAAAAAGAAGATTACGTTGTTTGCCATATTTTGGAGACGACTCGAATAGATTGAAACTTTCAACTGTTCTATTGTACGGCACTTCTGTTCCATATGCACTTTCTTTATCATTAATTCTACCATTTCTACGTGAATTGTCCCAGTTACGTCCATCCTCGCTGTAATTTCTGCCGAATCCATCTCGATTTTCAAAGAAATTATTATTGTCATAATTATTATTGGGATTACCAAATTCATTACGATTTTCGTAATTATAGTATCCTGAAAGATTGGAACCGTCGTAATTGTTAGCTCTGTTTTCATAACCAGTATTAGGAAAATTATATTCTCGGCCTTCAGGACGGCTTGTAGAATCATAAGTCGAATTAGTCCTTTCTGGAGAAAACCGTCGTGCTGCTTTCTCTAAAAATTTCTGGTACAACTTCCTTACGTATTGATCTGCTGCTGAGGAAGTTACAATTGCTCGTGATGGGATTTCACCCCAATTACAAAAACGATAATCGTCAACAGGTCTTCGCGTTCCATCCAAACAGAGCAACTCGTAGTCATCTTTTGAATGCAGAGCTGAAAAGTAGTGAAAATAAAGTTGAAAGATTCTGAATAAAACAGTAAACACTTATTAACGAAGTTTTAAATTTTTATTAAAAAAATTATTTTAAAAAATTATTTTAAAAAATTATTTAAGAAAATTATTTTAAAAAATTTAAAAAAATTATTAAACAAAATTATTAAACAAAAATAAAATACAAAACAAATATAACTAAAAAATAAATTAAACGAAATAATAATTAAAAGGACAAATTAAGAATTTGTATCCGGACTTTCAGAAAAAGTATAAATATCAAACTCACATTTTTCATATAATTTCGCTGTCATTTCGTGCACTGTTGTGTGCAGTAAAAAAGCTATATCTCCAACTTCAGATAAACAGCGAAAAGCTCCTTCGTATCCAGAATAAGGATCTGCATTTGTACATTTTCCTCCAGGTACTTTTCCAATGCACAGTTTGCAAAGTTGATCAGCATTATCGCCTAAAATTTGTATTTAGCATTTATAAACAATTGAATACTACAACGAACAAATTTAGATGGATAAATAATGCAATTATGAGATAACAAAAACATTATAATTAAAATACGGTTTTTAAACAAAGTACATTACCTAAAGGATTGAATTTATCGATCAACGAATTGACAGCACAACTTGGTCCGAAATATTTAATCGTCGATTTCACATGATTGTTACAGTCAACAATTTCCATTCCTCCGTGCTTTATAATCTACAAAATGATTTAAATCAGTCATCATAATAATTAGAAAATCATTATAAGGAGAATTTAGATTTTTTGTATTTTACACTTTACTTGATGTCATTTTTAATTAATTTTTATACCTGATTGAGTGGTATGACCCATCCTGCCAAAGTACCAACGCCTGCAAAACACGCTTTTTTTCCTCGTAAATCATGCAGACTTGTTAAACCTTGTAAAGAATTTTTTTTTACAACCGCAACTGCGTACTGATAATTCAATCTGTTATCATAAATCTCTTTTGAGATTGGAACCAAACTGTGATATCTTCCTGCTAAAAACACTTCTCCAGGATCTAAGGTAGTTAAGTGCGCTTTTTCTTGATATAAAAGTGTCATGCATTCGTCTTTATTAAAAGCATGAGTGCAATTAAACTCAACATAGTGTTGTCCAAAATGCGCTTTATTTTGCGAAACAGCAACAGAAAAATTTAAACATTTGCTAAACTCTTCCTCTGATACTGCACACCATATTACAGTTTTTGTCTCATTATTACCTGCAAAATAAAATATTAAATTAATTTTTTAACTATAAACATGTAGTTGTATTAACATCTTAAAGTTATTCATAATTCTAAATAAAATTTTAGATACAATAATTTGTTATAATAATACTTATACTATATTTTTATAGTATTAATTAGTTTTTTACATCTTTTTTTAGATTTTTAGATCAATATATATATTATAAATTATTTAATTCGGAAATAATTACTACATAAATTTAACTACTAGACAATAAAAGTTTATTTAGAAAAAAGTAATTCTGTAAGAAATTAACAAAATTATACATTTAACGAACAAAGCTTTTTAATCAATTAAATGATGTGCTTAAATTGCAATATTTTAGTTTTAATCAATAACGTGTAAGAATTCATAAAAAATGGTTTATAGTCACTAAACTGTTTATAACTATAGAGAAAACTTTTTTATTTACACCATAAATGTCCAAATTTATGCGATTTTTTACTTTTCTCCAAACAGCATACTCTAATATGTTTTTATGTCTTTTATATGTCACTTTGTAAAACGTAAAAGTATTTCATTCAAACTTTTCATTCACAAAGTTTTAATTCAATACTTAAAAACTTTTGTCTTTTTTATAAAGTTAAAAAATGTCGAAATACGCCCATTTAAACCATGCACACACTTTATTAAATGATAGATTCGTATTTTTATTCATAAAAAAGTTAAATCCTAATATTTTGAATTCGAGTCTTTTAGTTAATAAACGTCTTTTAAAACATAAATAAAACTAACATTTTTAAAAATGAGTCATTAATAAATAATCTGAATCTAAAGAGTTCACACCCATTTTTAACAAGCTACCGAAAATAAAAACAAGTTTCTTCACACCAGTTAAATTTAACAAAATTAAAATCATAAAAATGAAGTTTTTATTCTAAAAATGCAAAAAAAAATAATTATAAGTTGTTAAATCAAATAAAAATGTATTTATTTACAATTTTTACAACAATCTAATTTTCAAAACATTGAAATAATTATTGAATTATTCATTTAAATGTTACAAATAATTGACAAGCTTCGAATATAATTTAAGAAATTATTAATTATTCTCGATTTTCATACATTTTAATAAAAAAATATATGTTTTTCTATAAAAGAAGGTTATAACAACATGTATACAGTGTCATGAATGTTTTGGAGCATTATATTCATAGTGAAAGTAAATTTACCTTGTACATTTTGGAGTAAAATTACAAAAATTAACAAAACGCTTGCACTAATATTATTCCAATTACACTTCATTTTTATAATATATTTTTAAAATTTTAATATCGCCGAAAAGGCAGATATCAGTGAATAAAAACGACAACGCCCAACACTTCATACATTCATCAGCCTGTATGCATCAGCTAACGCTTTTACGCTACAGTCATTCCAGCCCATTATAAGTTCCAGTTGACGTCACCTGATCACGTGGTTCTGGAGTCGCAGGTACAAAATATATTGTAGAAAAAGATACATATAATATCTTTGGTATGGGAACCATTTGAAACTAGTAAAAACGCATCTCTAAAAATAAAAAAAGTAATATTAATTTCACCCATAATAAAGTTTAAACTCAACAACTAACAATCTTTATAAACAATTTTTCTTTGTTTTATTAATTAATTGTTGACACTCTGCAAATACAATTTGTGTTTTATTAATGACTTATAACTTAAAAGAATATTTGAAACTATTTTTATTGTTTTGTTACAAAAAAAGAAATACATTTAAAAACAAGCTTTGCATATTCTTTAAAAAATATTAAAGTTATTAAACATTTGAATTTAACGTAATAAACAAGCAAGAATCGATATACAAACCTATATAAAAATCCTCAAAAGTCAACATGTCAAAATAAATCAGATTTTTCAAAAATGGCAAAATACAAACTTTGAACATCATGGCTCAAAATTTCACTTAATATCTCTAAAATAACTTTCGATTCCAAATTTCATTTAAATCATATTAATCAATTTTTCTTAAAATTAAAAAGGTCTTTAAAACAAACTAAGCCAAAATGTCTAAAAATTCTATAAAATCCAGATTGTCCAATCGATCTCTACTTCGACAAAAAAAGTAAGTTAAAATTATATATTTTTAACTATATTTTGTATTCGTTAAAGTTATTTGTAATTGAAATTCTTACCCTTTTTCGATATTAGCAGAAGTAAAAACGACAGAGTAAAAAATAAAAAGGAAAACGGATTTTGTTGTGGCACTGGTGACTACGATCCATTATTTAAATATGATCAGAGAAATTCTCCATTCAAATCTTCTTTAACGGCTATCAATTCAGTTCATGAATGTCCAGTCCTGAAATTAAGAACACAATTTTTTGAACATATAGATATAATTCCTAAAAAGAAGGGATTTAAACCAAAAAGAAGATTTTCTAAAGTTCAGTTACAATGGATAGATTCAGGCAAATCTCCCTCTGCCATTGGTACTTTACAAAAATTTTTAGAAGATGATATTGACATGATTATAGATAAAGAAGCATTTGAAAAGCAAGAAATTTTCAGACAAGAAAAACAAAGAAATATTAAAATAGGCATTGAAAAAGGTAATCAATTTTTTAACTCCACAAAGTATGGAATTTCGTTTCACTTAAATTTTCTTCTTTAGTTAGGGCCGAAAGGATAAAAGGAAAAACAACGCATCTTCCACACTGGTATAAAGAGTTTTCCAAATCACAGGTGTTTAAAATAAATAGAAAATACTTTCTTTAAGAGGAAGCAATTGTTGCTATTTTTAAAAATACGTAATAATAATAATTTTGTTAAAAGTAGATGAAATACTTGATGAAACTAAAAGACGCCCTGAGCGAAGATTTTCAAGAAAAAGAAATTGGTAGAACACAAAACACATTGAGGAAAATAGGAATAACTTCCACCTTTTTAAAACTTAATTCAAATGAAATAAAATCTTTACAACAGAAAAGTGACATAAGAGCTATACAACTTTTGCGAGAAATCTATAAAATTATGTCAGGAGTCGACTTTGAAACAGAAGGCCCCAGTAAATTTACAGTTTCTCATAAAATACCAAACAGCTTTTCATTAACTATAAAAATGCAAAAATTACCTTAAGCTACTAAAAACTTCATTTAAAAAACTTACAAATATTAATCAATTTTTTTTTGACGGATTTCGAAATTTAGAACAAGAATACAACTGCAACGAGAAATTGACATTATCCGCAATCGCTTTTTTAAGTTTTCCGGAAACAATTATCGAATTAAGTAAAAGACTTCCTTCAATTCCGGAAATTCCGCCTGAACGTAAATCCCTGATTAATATTATGCACATACGATTAAATGTTCTATACTTAATTTTTGTAAAAATTTATTTTATGCAGCTAAACCACCAAGAGTTGAACACCCTCGAAAAATGGACAATCCTTATAAAGAATCATTGTTCTTACCTCCAAATTTACGGTTACATCAAAAGGAATTATACGTCTGGTTTCAAAAATACAGAAAAATATCTAGACCAAAAGCAATTTTACCACTAAGAGAAGTCATTGACACTCAAGAAGTGAATACAGAAATTGAAGAAAAGGGTGAACCAAAAAAAGCAATCAGTCTTTCAAAAATCAGAAGCCAATCAAGTCAGAGAAGAAATACAAACGAAAAATTTGCAAAAAATGTTAAAGAACCGAATAAGCGTAAAAGTCGCGATAAGAGTGTAGAGTTCAATAAAAATTTCAACTTTGATACATCAGATTCAGATGGACCCAAAGAATACAAAATTCTTGGTACTTAAAACTATTAATTTTTTTCGATTTAATAAAATTAGTTATTTTTCGGAAAGTTTTTTTTCTGTTTATTTTAAAGAATATATTTTCACAGACATAGAGAAAACCCCCAAGTCTTGGCTAGGCGAAAAAGTACCAAAGTATATTTTAACAGGCATATGTAATGAAGCTAATTCTGAATATCCTGTAACTTTTGAGTTAACTGGAGTAGCAAACGTAACTCCAAATAACAGCAATGAAGAATTTTTCGCTAAATTGAAACGTGGCGATGAGCCTAAAAAAGTCTACCCCCAAGGAAGAGAGTATCTCTCAAATAAGTGGCAACAATGGTTGCAAAATGAAGACGAAGAATTTTTTGAAGTTGAAAAAAAAGCCAATAAACTGATCGAAAATGTCGGAGATATAATGAAACTCGTTATTCCAGGTCCTACTTGCGACAGTTGTTGTGCCTGCAGACAAGCCAGGAAGACAAATTTAAAAATGCATGCAACTAAGACTCCTCACATGGTCATAGAATCAGTTGCAGAAGATCCCGCAAAAAATAAGTAATTCCATTTCATCCAAATGTTATCTGTAAACATTAAATTCGATTTATAATAAGCTGGTACTTTTTATTGCATAAAATAAACATACATTACATAAACATACATTACATTACATAAAAACGTTCAACATAAAAACATAGCAATTATACATAAAAACACAGTCATTACATAAAAACACTGTAATTACATACAAAAATCAAGTACAAAAATTAATAAAACAATTCCATGATAAAGAAACAAAAATTATGATAAAAAATAAATGTGTAATTAAAGTTACAAAATTTTAAATTCGTTTCAGAAACATAATCGGTTCTGTAGCAATGCACTCACCAGCTCCTAGTTTAACAGAATCAACAGAGAATTTTTCAGAAGCCGTTGCTTCTTCTGATAAAGTCACGAATCATCTTCTAATGAATGGAGTCACGGAAGATAATGGTAAAACTATTTACAACATCTCAGGTGTTACAAAAGACACAGAGCATACTCCGGAAAAACAAATTGAAAAACAGAGAACAAAGTCTACAAAAAATGTCCCTTCATGTGCCTGTGCTATACAGAAAATTTTTACCGGAAATCTGGAACAAGAACCAAGCAATGATAACATACTACAGAAAAAAGATGGCATTTGTCCGGGCAAAAAATATAGACCAAAACACGGCCCAGCTTACTCTTGCAAACTACATCCTGACAAAAAATCTTGCTGTCAAAATCCTTTTCGAAGAGCATTAGAAGAAAGTAGAAAAAAAGATGAAATTGAAAACACCAATCAAGATTCTTACCCACCTGGAGAGCAAAATATGTTTGGACCTCCAGCCTTCCAGCCATGTGGAAAAGAAGACAGAATGGCAAAAGATAAATCTTCTGAAAATGAGAAAACGAAATTAAACACAAAAGATAATAGCGTCTTGAAAAAAGAATTAAGCAAGTTAGGTTCCGAGTATGCAAAAAGTCCAGGCCAATCAAACCAAAAAGATCCTAGAACTTCCGAAAGTCGTGAAAAAAAATTCAATAAAAAAAACTCACTAGCTGTAAAAAGTTTGGATGAAGAGTTAAACAAAATGGAACGAAAATATTCTAGATATCCTGATTTGAGAAAAGAACAAAAAGATTCTTTGAATTTCAGAGAACAAAATAAAAAGGAAAAGAGGGCAAGTAGTGTCGAATCAAATGTTTTAAAAAGGGAAAAGAATAACACAAACGATTTGAAAATGAATAATGAAAATAAACAATCCATCAGCAGTGCCCGAGAACCCACAGCACCAAGTAGTAAAAGATCAAATTCGAAAGAACCAACAAAATTAATGGAAACAAAAACCAAGAAACAAGGGATCAACAAAAAGCCAGAAACCGATAAAAATACCAATCATTGGGATACCAATTCTAAAAAATTACCAAGAAGGAAATCAAAAAATGAAAGTAGTTTGCTTCCAAAAAGTAACAGTACAAAAAAGCCGAAGAAAACAGCAGAGCATGAATCGAGACAAGAGCAAATGAAAAAGCTAAAAGAAGAAATACGTAATTTTCAAATGCTACCAGATTTTGAAGTCCGACCTGCAATTATTCCAGAGCAGCCAAAATCGTACAGACAAGAACACCCGGAAAGAACTCAGTCTCAAATGTGTCTTCATAAAGCTTCTGAGAAAGAAGAAGGACCTTTCGGTTGGAGAACAGCATCAGAACAAATGTTAGCACCCGAGAAAACTCTGATTTATCTTGCGGAACCAATGCATCCTGTAGAATCGGTGCCAGTCAGACCTGGAGGTAAGCCTTGTCACTGTCGCGTAAACAGAAACAATAAAAAAGTCCTTAAATATATTGGTGGATTGTCTTCTAACATTAGAAGAAAATACCAAAACGTCACACAAGTAATAGAAGGATCGACCTACGTAACTCCTCCGTTTAGTCCTCGAAGAAGCGATGAATACATTCCTGAATACGAACTTTACGAATCCCCTTACGATTTGTGCGTCTCGAATAAAAACAATACCTCTCAGTTTATAGAAAAATCTTTCAATACTACAAAAATACCTGAAAAGAAATCTTGCAGCTGTGGAAAAGGGGATGAAGTCGTCGATTCGAATAAAAATAAAAATAATTTCTCAGATGAAAAGGAAGTTGGTTCTAATAAATGGAACGATGCTTTCAAAGACCAAGGTCTGATGGAATTTTATTCGAAATATCCTGACAATTTTCCTTGCTGGCTCAAGTGTTCCAAATTCTTAAAGAAAAACTACAGCAAAAAGACGAGAAACCTGCAAGTAAAAAAACCAGTTTGTGAGTGTAAGTACGAAAGGAAGATTGTTAAAAGAAAAGAAGATAAAAAGAAATGGCTGGATCGTCAAATGAGATTAAAATCTTGTAAAAAGGTGCCAATCACTCATGTTGCTGGAATTTCGAGACCAATGGAATCAGATAAAAGATTTATTATATCAGGTGTACAAAAAATGAATAGAGATGAAAATGATAAAAACAATGAGATAAAATACTGTGTGAGTGGAATCGCAGAAAATTACAGAATGGGTCCAGTGCAGCATGTTATTGAAGGAGTATATTTACAATCTCCAGTTGTAACACCAAAATCCAGTGAGACAAATAACTCTCGTGTTTCTGTTGATGAAGGGTCAATTATAAAACAGTCTGAAAATGTGCAAAATCGTAAAAATTCGAAAAAGGTCAAGGAAAATCGATTACGAGATATGATTGGTTCAAAGCGAGAAAAAGACAAATTGACAAATAAAAATTTGGAAACGAAAGAAGAAACAGGAAAAAAGGAAAATAAGGATAAGAAAACAAAACAGCTGAATATTTCGAATTCCAGAAAAAGTGGTTTAATTCCAGAAACTGTAAATTTTTATGCAGAAGATAGAAAAGAATCAAATAAATTGTTAGTTCCTTTGAATAATCAAAAATTACTTCAAGAGAAGAATGAAATTCCATTGGAAGTACATTATCCGAAAATAGATCTTCGACAAATAAGTAGAGAAATAAAATGTTTTAATCAAAAAAATACTGAAGACAAATTAAATTTGAAAGAATTAATGAAGGTGAAAATTGAATTGAATATTTTAATCTACCATATTAATTTATCATATTTTAATCTATCATATTATTTAAAATATGCATATTTTATTATTTAAGGCATTTTTTAATTCTTTAACCACTTTTCACTTCAATTTTGTTATTTAAATAAAAATAAATCTTTTTAAAGAAAGAGCTTAAGAAAATGTCTTCTGAGGGATTCATATTTGCCAAATTGCCTGAATGTTACAAATTTCCTCAAATAAATTACTGGATACAGAGGAGGATAACATTTTTCAGATAAAGATAAAAGCAAAATACTATTTGTAAAGATTTTATTGGCATAATCTTGGAGACTAACAAAATCAAACTTTGGATGACGAAGATTATTTGGAAAGATTATCTACCAGTAATGTTAGTTAAAATAATAAAAAGAAGAAATAAAAATCCTTTCTTACCTTAGTTTTTAATGTTCTTCGCAACTATTATTACAAAAAAATTGAAAAATGTAGTATTGTGGAAAAAATAGATAAAAACTGAAAGCTAACCTCTTAAAAGCTGATGACATTTGCTTCAAATTTATTTTATTGGAGGCAAATAGTGCTTATTATTTGAATGTTGAATAAATAAAAGATTAATAGACTTTCAGTTTTAGTAAAATTTTTAGTGTTACTTACAAAACATTAACAGAAAACATACTTTCAAAGCTTTAAAATATATAAATTACTGTCCAGAGCTGTCAGTTCAGAAAACGCCATGTTTGTTTTGATCAAAAGTTGTATAGAATTCTCCGCATATCCGTTACTGGCGCACAGAACGATAATTACGAAGGAATTTTTTACCCACATTTAACCCTTTCTACTATTTTCTTAGAAACAGGTGCACAAAAAGCGGTCAATTCAAACCTTAAAAAGTCTATAGACATTTAAATGATCAATAGACCTTTTCATTTCAAGTCGGAAGTATATTACACGCATGCGCAACATTCATTTGTTTCGGCCCTAGAAAATTTTATCATGAAGGAGTAAAAGAAATGAAAAGGTCTATAATTAAAGGCAATAGACCTTTTCATTTCAATTCTCAGCTTTCATTTGTTTCGGCCCTATTCAGGTTGAGCAAGTGAAACAACATGTCATTCTGTCATTTTTGCTCTTTTGCTAGGGCCGAAAAAAAATTGAAAGTTGCGCATGCGTGTATTGCACTTCCGAATTGAAATGAAAAGGTCTATTAACATTAAATATAGGTAATATATAATAGACAAAACATTTAAAAGGCTCTAAATTAAAATAATAGTGTTTTGAAAAAACTTGTCAGATGAAAAATAATATAAGCTATAAAATTTGTAAAATAATTTTCTTTAATATACTAATTAATTAATTTTTTTAAATTAATATTTGTGTTTTGAACAGAATATTTTATTTTTAAAATATATTGAATAAGTAATTAATATATTAATGTATACAATAAAAATTTAAAAACTCTCTCAATTAAATAGATTTACGCGATTTACGCGTAGTGCGCACATTCACATCCTTGGCCTGTTTGATTGATTTTGACAGCGTGCAAATGTGTTTAATTATTTCAATACTGTATTTATCTCAAGAAAATAAACAAAAACATAAATTAACTAATTTTTGAAATGTCTAACTCTCTTATTCAAAAAAGTTTAGAATTATTGGAGGACGATAAAATAGTAAAACAAGGTAAAGTTGCTTCAAGGTTAAGTTTGTAAAGAATATAACATTTTATCAAAATAATTTGATTGGAATTAATCATTTTCTAATAATTACCCAACATAATCTCAAATGCAATAAATTTTAACTAATCTTTGTAGGGAAAATAAGAAAAAGAACAGATAAGGGAATATTGGACTTAATCCCTGTCAACCATCGCCTAACCTCCAAACGAAACAAATCACGTATGTTTATTCTTTATTTATAATTATTAATTATAATATTTTTTATTTAATTATTAATATTATATTCTAATTTCTTAATATTACAAAAATATATTTTGGTAAAATCATTAAAAACCGGAGTATCTTAAAAATCTGTTTATATTTTAATTCGGTTCAGAAACATTTAAATCTTTGTATCAATTTGTTATTTAATCAAATCTCAATTCTTTTATTCGTAATTATTAGTTCTGTATCATACTAATTGCAATAACTATTTAAGAATTTTCAATTTCAGACAAAGATATAATAAAGCGACCAAAGAGAGTGACTGTATACGAAGCCAAAAAGCGACTAGAAGCAAAAACAGATCCTACGGAAGAGAATATTGAAAAACTTCTTTTATTAGGAAAAAACAAACTGAATTCTAAAACCGCAGACAAAGTATGTTTTTTTATTCTAATTAATATATCTAATTACTAAAAATTTTAATCATACAATATTTTTCAACTAAAATAAGTTTCTTTTATGAACTAAAAATAAGATTTTTTCATTCCTCTTTAATGAAAATTACATTTTTTAAATAATTAATATTGTTTGTTTTTATTTGTTCGTCCTTAGTCTTTTTCAATTAGAATAAAAAATATATTTTATTTAATTCCAGTTGTTTGAAAGAGCTGTGAAGAAACATTATATTTTGAAAGAAGAAAAGCAAGAAGAGAAAACGACAATATTTACTGAGGAGGAGTTTAAACAACTTGAATCTGAGTTCTTTATCGAATAAATTATTGGAAGTTTGTAATAACTTAGTGCAAATAATGTTAGACAGTGATCACGAAAAAGGCAAAGCAATCTTAATAGTAACTTCTGCTATATTTTTATACTACACAATTTGGGTAATTGGTTTGCCATTCATCGACGACAGTAGACTCAGGGCCTTATTTTTTTCAAACAACACGGCTATTATGATTCCAGCAATTAGTGGCTTTTGCCTAATTGGTGGATTAATGTTGTTTACTGCCTACCACATTCGTCCTTATCTCAATAATCGAAGCGCAGAGAAGAAAAATAAATGACTGAATTTACGTTAAATTACAAAAATTAAATTGATTAAAAATAAATTGTTATCTTGACACTTTATTTATATTTTTAAAAAGTTGAAAAGAAATATTTTAAACAAAGTATCAAATATTTCTAACAATCTACAGAAATTAAAGTTTGGAAGATTTTTAATTAGAAAAAGGAAACTATAAATTTATTATAGTTATAGTATTATTTGAATTCGTAGGATAACTTTTTATAAATTAGTAAAAATATAAATTTAGTTATTTACTGTCAAAGCTATAGAAGAGTTTTTAAAATAGTTTATCAATTAGAAAATTTTGATTTATTGCAGAAATTATTGTTCTTCTAAATCATTGAAATTCCCGCGCTTATTAATTAATTGGTATTAAGATAGCGAACATCGAATTTTCCACCTACTAGCGGAGCGAATTATATAATTTCACTTATCATCATAATAGCCTTGAACTGAAAATTCTTCAGTGATTGACTAGCGCTCTCTGATTTTTATTAAATTAGTGAATATTCAGTTCTGTTTTAGAAAAAATGAAGTGGTTAGTGATTGGAATATCTGGTGCCACTTGTAGTGGAAAAACAACTCTTGCCAGAAAACTTCACAAAGAGATTAAAAACTCAGTTTTAATTGAACAAGATACTTACTTTCTTCCGGTCGAAGATTCACGACACGTTTGGGTTGAAGAATTAAATCACATTAATTTCGATATTCTTTCTAGTCTCGACATGATTAAAATGTATTCTGACCTTCAAAAAATCTTGAATGAAACTCCAAATGGAAGTGTGCCTAACGCAGAAAAAAGGGTTTTAATTGTAGAGGGTTTTCTTATTTTTGATTGCAAGCCAATATTAGACTTGTGCAGTCTCAGGTACTTTCTCACTTTAGAAAAAGAAGAATGCTATAAACGTCGAGAATTGCGTGTATATGATCCACCAGATGGACCAGGATATTTTGAGATAGTCGTGTGGCCCGAATATCTGAAGCATAAAGAAGCGATTACGAATAATAAGGACTTGCTGAAGACAATCAAATTTTATGATGGATCTCAGAGTCAAGAGGAAGTCTATAATGAAGTTTTTAACGATATTAGACTACAATTAAATGCAAAACAATAAATTTTAATACAAGAAACTAGAATTTGATTGTTGTCGACGTTTGATGAAAATTAGTATTCACTGCTTGTTTCATAGCAATAATTTTTTCACAAATACCTGTACTTATAAATATTCTTAGTCTTTACAAAACGTATTTCAAAATGTAATAAATCTGGGTGCACTACACAATAATCGCAGCTTTTCTTTAATAAAAGCATTTTATTTTCAGTTCTGAGTCTCAAGTTATTTCTCATACAAAATGGATTTATGATTTGAGCCGTTTTCTAATTTTTAATGAAATTCGTTTTAAAATAGTACGAAATTACAAACTGTTAATTCTGCAAAACGTCCTTAGAATTTTCAGAAACATAATGTTTCTTATAAAAACTTTACTTCAGTACCGTTTCTTGAACTTGATTATTTTTTTTACTTTTTAACTAATCGACAAAGAGAATAAAACTAAATTTGAAAGTATTTACAAATCGTGCATAATTATATTCGAATGTCTGAAATTTGAGTTTTCAGTTAGCTTCTAATAAAAATGTTAATCAAAGTTTTCATAAAAAAAGTAATTTAACAAAGCAACTGTAATCTAACAATTAAATTGTAACAAACTGGATGAAATTAAGCATATAAACACTGAAATAAACAAACTGACATGAATCGAATTTTTAAAATATGAACAAAAAAATTGGAAAATGATAAATTTAAGAAACTATTCAAAATAAGTTTTGATGCTGAATTTAACATCAAGACACTCTTAACGTTTTAAATAGTATAAAGTCTGTATTACATAGAGTAAGTGTTATGTTTATGTTGACTCGGAGCTTTTGTTACATTAATTGGTGGGGCACAAGCAGCCTGATCATCCTGATCATTTTGTCCGCAAGCTTTTCGAACGTATTGAGGGGTCACGATCACTTCCTCTTCCATATCAAGAACTTTTCTACCTAACTCTACACAAGTCGCCATTTCTTTTTCTAATTTCGCTAACATTCTAGGTGAATTGTATTTCTCGGGATCATCGTGAAAAATAACCATTCCATCCTTTTGGTTAATTGTCGCAAAAATGTCTCCGTCTTCAATCTAAAAAAATAATTGAGGGTATTTTGAATCTATCATGAACAAAAATTACCATTCAAAATTATAAATAAACAATTATCATTCTTGGAATAAAAAGAATAAATAATTAATAAAAGGAATGAAGATAAAGTTAAACAAATGATTTTACACGAACTTTTAGGCACAGAAAAATAAAAAATACTACAGCGTAAAGTTTTTGTAAGACTTTACAAAAACGATTGTTTATGAATCAAAATGTGTATTTAAAATTATACAAATTCTTACCATATTTAAAATATGTTTCTCAGCTTCTGCTGGTCCAGCCAATTTAACTCTACTGGCAACGTCACTTAAACTAAGAGTGAGGAAAGTGTTTGTGAGCCTCTGAATATTTTTCTTGTACAACGACCCAAGAACTTGTTTTACCAATCCAAGATTGTGGTCTCTTATAAAAAGTTCTTCGTATTTGGTGATAATAACTTGAACTTCGTCGCAGTTGTTAGTGCTATAAGCTGTAGTTAACTCTTGATAAGCTTGGCTGAATCGTTTCATGAGTCGTGCCGCTGAATTTGTAAATCTAGGCAAGAACAGCACCTTTCCATTCAAAATTAACGAGACAAGAGTATACTTCTTATAAGCTTCAAGCATAATATGACTCACGGCCATTGCAGGAGTTGTCACACAAACTTCAAAAAAGTATAACGCTCTATCGTAATTCTTTAAAGCCGTATATATCATACCACCGTAGTAGAAATAAAGTAAAAAATACTTGGTGTCTTCGTCAGATGCCGGACTAATACTAGTAATATCAACGTCGAGGAATTCAAGTGCTGGTTTGAAGCATTTTGATATAAGGCAGAGTTGACAAAGGTCAGCATGAATAGGTGTTAATTGGCTGTTACTTGTTTGAATTTCACGAATCGCTCGACAAAAAATATCTATGCCACACATCGGCATTTGAAAATCATGAAAAAGATTTTTCAATATATGAAAAAGATCTGCATCTAAAATGAAAAAAGAACATATTATAGACAATTTAGAGTTAAATTAAACTTTACTTAATCTAAATCGTAATTAAATATTTTTTTCAAGATTAAAAGAAAAAATAATTACATGTAGAAATGGCGAATCGAATTTGTTCTCTGTTGCAGCCACCAATGAATTCTTGTAGTTGAGTTAAGACAATTTTCAAAGAGTCTGTAGTTGGATTATCAGTCGTACTTATAATAGTTAATTTTGTGATAAGAACAGCTAATATGCCCAAAGAATGCTGCTTTAAATCAAAAGTTTCTAAAACATTGTCCAAATGTTGTCCATTTCCGATGAGTGTGTGCACGAAATTAGTTATTCTACTGGCTAATTCTTGAAAATTTCCTTAAAAACAAATAGCGTTTATTTATAACAAAGTTTAAAAAAACGCTAACAAAAACAATGTACAAAAATTTAAGACGAAGTACTAAATTTTGTTTTTACCATTTTTTTTATAGTAATTAAATATGTATACTTTAAATCGTTGACTAGTTAAATGAGAACATAAATTAATAAACACTTTGTTTATACAAGTTAAAAATTGCAAAAATTATGTTTTTTCTGAAGTTAAATCAATTGAATCGTCTGCTTTGAGGTTATGTTTTTTTAGACAATTTTTAAATAAATATATTTTACCATCTGCTGAAAGAGTCCGAACGTCATGAACGAATTTTTCCAAACCTAGTGCACCCGACATTGTTAATGACACTTTTTACTCATCACAAAAATCAGAAATTTGATTTTTAAACAAAAGTTTATTTTAGAGAAGAAATCACTAATGCTGAGGTTTAGTATATTTTCTCCCCCATTTTCCCCTAAATGGCATTATCAAAGATATAGGTAAGTAATTCTCCTCTCTATACGCAAAAAGCTTAAATAGACGTAAAAGTACACATAATCTCGTAATTTGATTGTGTTTATTAACGTAAAAATACGTATATTTTAAATGTTTCTAATTATTTAAATAAATAATAAATTAAAATGTAAATTTGAAGCTGTTAATAACAAGTTTACAATATTTAGAGAATTTAACTATTCTAATCTCTTTTTTTAAATTATATATAATGACTTTTCAATTTGTCCAATTTCATTCTTCCTAACCTCAAAGAATTGTTGTCATGCGTCAGCTGTGAATTTTCTAGCATAAAAGGCTAAAAATTGAAGTAATTTATAAGAAACAAATTATAAACATTATTCAACATTGTTTAACTATTCAACATAAGTTACAGATATTTTGGAAACTATTATAAAAGTAAGCAATTATGATCATAATTTTTTTTAACAAACTTTATTCTTGCATATTAAATTTAAAATAAATTATTTTATTACAATATACCTATTTAATTATATATAATAATCGACAATTCATTCTTTCATTCTGTCCACACCTGAAGTTGGTCGTATTTACTTTCAATTTTTTTTTCAAAATTTGACATCTCTTTGAGGTACTAATTTAAGTTTTTAATAAGTAATTAATATGTAAAATAAATTTATAAAGATAA
>WNHD01001388.1:0-19376 GCA_011057455.1 Ganaspis sp. Gsp50
AAGTATTTTTGAATATATTAAAGATATTTTTAAGTATTTGCAAATATTTTGAAGTATTTTGAAGTAGTCTGAAGTATTTTAAAGTATTTTGAACAATTTAAGAGTAATTTTGAGGATATTTAAATTTTTTTAAATATTTTGAAGTATTTTGAACAATTTTAGAGTAATTTTGAGTATATTTAAATATTTTTAAATATTTTGAAGTATTTTGAAATGTTTTTAAGTGTTGTTAAATATTTTGAATTATTGGGAAGTATTTGAAAATATTTTAAAGCAACTGACTATATTTTTAAAAATTTGAAGTATTTTTAAGGAGTCTGAAGTATTATTGTTTAAAAATTATAAAAAAAACGTATTGAAAATTAGGGGAAAAATATTTGATTTTAGGTGTTTTAGGGGATTTTCTTTTAAAATAAAAGGGGAAAATAAGGGGAAAAATAGGGGATTAGGTAAAAAAGGAGATGAACTGTGATCCCTGCGATAATAAAAGTATTCTTAGTTGTGAAAATTATCAATAAAAGTAATTCGAAACTTGTAGGCACCAGCTGAGTCAAGTCCACCCAATAAACTAACAACCGTGAACCCGTTAAATAAACTTCGAAACAGGAATCGACTTCAAGTGCAACCGAAAACTACAACACGATCTCCAATTTCAACAACACCTAGAAGATCTCCTCTGTTGCCTCGTCGAAAAACAACTGAAATTCCAGTAGAAGAACCTAATCAAGAACAGGAAACTGAAGAGGAAGCTGTTGCAGAAACAGAGCCAACCGAAGTTTCGATTGGCGAAACTAGTACAGCTGCAAGTACTAAACACGAAGAAGTTAGAGGACTGAGTGGTCTTTTGGCTCCAAGAAGAAGGATAGCACCACGTCGTCCTGGACAAATAATATCTCGAGAATAGACTTTTTGAAATCGTTTAATTTTTCATTTTTTTTAAGACGTTCTAACGACAGCGTTCTCTCCTTAAAGAATAAATTTTTTTCCGGTTATTTTTAAACATGATGTATATTGTCCTTATTAAATTTGGATTAAAAAGAAAATTATAAACTGACATAATGAAAATTGGATGAACGGACTTTGTGCACTTTAAGCTAGTCTCTAATCAAGCGCACTTCCTACAAAATGAAAGTGCCATTAACAAACTGAAAGGAAATACTCAAATTGACTGAAATAAAAACTTGGACAGCTTTATACGTCTTGAGTGCACATAAAAACATAAAACGTTAGTCCGAGTTGATGCAACAAAACGAATGAAACTATCAGACTTTAAATTTTGTTATGAATTTTGTAATTGTGTGATCATATAAAATGCCTGCGGTGTGAACTTTTACGATATAATTACAGGAAAACATAATTGTTTCGTAAAAGTTTAAACTATATAACAATAGTGATGGTAATTATATATTTAATTCGACATGACTTGTGCGTGTATTTCTTATTTAATGATCTTTTATGTTTTATATTCTGATGTTGTATATGTACGTTTAAAGCATATGTAATCGTATCTTTAATATTTGAAGAATAATTTTTTTTTCAAGTACGAAAAAGTTGGCAATAATATGTGCCTTATTGCGTTGCTCTTACTTTTATAGAATAGCCTAAGTTCCAAAAATAATGTAAATATTATTATTAAATTCACGTCCATATTAAATCAAGACTATTATTTTATGCTGAGTTTAATTTCCCTACTTCATTCATTGTACGAAGCGTGTTTTTATACACGAATTTCAAGGTTTATTAATGTTGAATTTAGAAATAATATATTTTATAATACAATACCCATATGAATTATCTAAAAAACTGATAAAATATAAAGAATAAAAAATGCTAAAATTATTTGTAATCAAAAATAAAAATTTTATATAATTTCAGGGTGGCCACAAATTTTCCATTTCAAATTTCACTGACTTTTCCCTGATTTTTCCCTGACTCGAGCTTTCTTTTCCAGAATTTAGAATTCATTAAAATTTATTCCTATAGACAATTATGCAAATTTCTGTCAAAATTTTTAACCCTAACCCTTAATACTTGAAATTATTTGAAGTTTACATTTTTTTAACATACAATATTGACATAAGAAAATTTTTTCTCAATAAGAATTAATGATTTTATATCGATAAAAACATTATAAATTTAAATATAAAACTTTCTTATTATTTATTTATTCCCTGACTTTTCCTTGACTTCCAGATTTTCCCTGACCTGCGGCTACCCTGAATTTATATAGAAAAATCAAGAAATAAGAAAAAGATCGTTAGAATAATCTAGAACTGAAAAGAGAATTACAATTTCTATCTCGAATAAAAGAGATAGATAAATTCAATTTCATTGGACCTAAGATATAAGATTAAATTGGTTTCTAACCCTTTCGCGAAATAATGACACCTTTCTGTTTTCTCACATTGCGCCGAAAAGTCTTTCTTTAGAAAGCAAAATAAATTAAAAGTTTAAAAATAGTTAAAATTATTTCAATTTAATTCTAGAATTACAAAAGTTGTCGTCGCAATTATGCGCCAAGAATGCGGGTTAACGTTTTGATCAAATTTAACCTCTCATTTGTATAAAACAATCACAAAATAATTTGATTGTTTCACCCTGCATATGTGGGTCAAAAAATGTACAATAAATACGATTTGTCTACACGAACATCAAATGACAGCCATAAATTTCATTGAGAGCATTAAAAAAAATTAAGTGATTGAAGTATTTATTAAAATTAATTATTTTTAAGGATAAAGTTCTAATTGTTCGGATAAGTAATCATAAATTTTATTTTACATATAATAAAATTGCTTTTAAAAATTACAGAACAAAGCAAAAAGCAAAAAACGTTGATAAGTTTTAAAACTTTGAACTTAATTCTTTTTAATGCATCGCAATCCGCTTTATTAAAATATTTTCAATTTTTTTAAAATAATAATTATCATAAGTCCTAACTTTGTCTAATTTTTTTTAAAGAAAAAAAAATGTATAAAAAAATCCAATCTAGTTTCTAATTTAAAAAATAATTGGGTAACTGTATGAAAGAGATGTACAATTCAAAAAAATATTAAAAAAATATACTAAAATAGATTAAAAAGAAGTTTTTAAAATTCATGACAAAGAAACAAAATCGCTAAAATCTTCTTTAAAAAATTCGAAATAGAATTTCTTTAGTAAATATAAATTTGAAAATTTAATTTATGTCATGTAAGTTAATTCCAGAAGAATTTTACGCCAATAGTCTTAAGAAAATAAATTAAAATGATGTTTAATTAAATTAGTCTTAGCTTTTCTATAAATGTGGAAAAGTCATTGTTTTCTAAATGTTTCTATCGTAAAAATGAATAAACACGTGAAAACGCGATGTTGATAAGGAAAATTATTGGTAAATAGTTCCACTGAGGAATCTTTTTAAAAAGTTAAAGAATTTAATTGTGAAATAAGTCTAAATTGTAATTGCATACAGCAAAGAAGTGAGGTTAAAGAAATTGCGTACCTGACAGGCAAAGAATGCGACTCATATTTGACTGTTTCATTGAAATTTCTGGTAAATAAACAAATGGGGAAATACTCGAAACATGTGTTGAGCACTTTTAAATCTAAATTACAAATCTTTTACTCACTTTTTAATGTTTTTAAACCGAAAGTCACAAGTTGGAAACCCGTCGAGTTTGTGAAATTGTTCACAGAATGAAGTTAGCTTCTATCGTATTATCGATAATACCGATATCGACTAATACAGTTACGACAATAATACGTATGAAGTTATCAAATTAACAGAGCAAACTTCACAATGTTTGAAATTGACATTTAATATAACCACAAAAGAAAATGATTGACTAAAATATCGAACAGAGATTAAGGGGTATCCAGATTAAGTATTACTAATTGTATTATATAAAATGGATCAAATATGCACAATTCTATTACGATTTGTCTAAAAGAACATTAAATAACTGACTTAAATTTTATTAGGCTAATTGAAAAAAAAATGAATTGACTGAAGAGTTTTTTGAAAATAATTATTTTCAAGGATTATTTTTAAGGAACTATTCATTCTTTAATTTATTATATTAGAAAAAATGCATAAATAATCAATCGAGTTTCACAAATAAAAAAAATTTATTAAAATAAAATGTAATTAAATAGCGTAGAAAGAAACTATTAAAGTTCTAGACAAAGAAAAAAAATTAACCGATCAAATGTTCTTGAAAATTTTGAAAATAGAAATTTTTTAGTAAATATAAATTTGGTAAAATTTAATTAACGTCATTTAAGTTAATTCCAACAAAAATTCCCCACATTAGTTTTAAGAAAATGTATAAAAATGATTTGTGTAATTAAATTAATCTCTGAAATTTTTTGTACAAATGTGAAAATATCATTGATTCCCGAATATTTTTGTTATAAAAATTAATAACTAAAAAATACACGAAAACACGTCAGATGATAATAAAGAAAGTTATTTGCATATAACGTAAACAATCCAACTGAGAAATTTTTTAAAAGTCAGATAACTCAATTAACTAAGGTCTTTTGTCTTAATTGTAAGTTACTATGTAACTACTAACTAGTTATAAAGCATTTTACTTGTTAAAATTACTGAAACTTTATGGAGAAAAACGTAAAAGGCATTATGAACATTGTTACAGCAAGGAAGTGAGGTTAGAAAAACTTGCTTACCTGTCAAGCAAAGAATGCGACGTGGATTTGACGTTGCCATTAAAATTTTTTGTAAATAATTAAATACGGAAATGTTTAAAACATGTCTTGATCACATTTGTCTCAAAATTAATAATATTTTACTCACTTTTCGTTGTTTCTAAACAGGACGCCACAAACAGTAACTCCGCCATTTTGTGAAACTCTTCACACAATGAAGTTACCTTCTATCGTTCAAACGAGACATATATTTTTGTCCAGTAGGTCGATATCGATATTCTCGATTGAACAAGCTAACTTCATTGTATAAAATTGGCGGGTTTATTACTTGACGTGGCGTCTAGTTTAAGAACAACGAAGAATAAAATATTAGCAATTTGTATATTGTTTGAAAAGTTTTTAGACAAGAATGAGCGGGATCTTTAATAAGCAGAATTTATATTTTGGTAATTTACCAATGGCATATGTGGATATGCCTTTCTCAAATGAATTAGACGATGAATTTGTCGGTGAATTTAACGATGAATTTGAAGAATTAAACCAACGCCTCAACCAATTCATCAGGTGCAGAAGAATGGTAAGGTTAATAATCAAGGATTAGTTTTTAAATTTACCAAAATTTTTGAACTTGTGGCAATCTTTCTAAAACTGTTGCGCTATCTGGGCGAGGTGTAAAATATCATTCACCGCCCAGTTCAGAGGGTCCCAAAAGATACGGAGCCTAATATAGTTGTTGCATTACAGGCACAATTAGATGAGGCATTATTTCAAAGACATCGGAGTCGATCGCCATCGGTAGATGAGATTCAAGGTTCAAATACAGATAATTCGTCACTCACTGTAAGTTTAATAATATAAAGCAATTAATTAACTAAATATGTTATTAAAATATTTATGTTATATTATTAGTATTAATTATAACATTATACTACAGCATGAAACCTATATTATTAGCACGTTGATCCGCAACGATTAAAAATAAAGTACATATTTTACCAAAAATGATAGACTAAATGACAATTTTTTAATATGTTTGGCATTTAAAATTTCATTTCTTATCATAACTTAAAATTGAAAAATAAATATATTATATAAATTTAAATACTTTCAGGACACCGATAGCAACCATGGCGATAATGTCAACGAGGTGCATAACGATGATTGCGAAGGATCACTTCGCAGAAGAACCCGTTCAATGCTAAACACAGAAAATGTTGACACAAATAAAAAATTTATTTGCGCACTTTGTAATAAAAAAATTAAAACAAAAGGTTGGTTCCGCACGCATATGCGTCAGCATATAAATCCAAAAAGACATCCATGCCCAATTTGTAAAATAACTTTTACTAGAAAGTCGAACGTCAAACGGCATATTTCAAAATTTCATAAAAAATAATCATCTAACTATAATTCTAAACTTCTATATCAATTTTAAAAATAAATTGTAATTGTACAATAGATTAAGAAAAGGATTAAATAAATGTAAATTCGACTTTCGAAAACTCCTAAATTAAATTAAATTTACTAGAAAATCGAACGTCAAACGGCATATCTTAAAACTTCAATAAAAATAATCATCTAACTATAATTGTAAACTTCTATTTCAATTTTAAAAGTAGATCATAATTGTACATTAGATTAAGAAAAGAATTAAATAAATGTAAATTCGCCTTTCGAAAACTCCTAAATTACATTAATTTTTATTAATTTTACTAGGAAGTCGAACGTCAAACGGCATATTTTAAAATTTCAATAGAAATAATCATCTAACTATAATTGTAAACTTCTATTTCAATTTTAAAAATAAATCATAATTGTACAATAGATTAAGAAAAAAATTAAATAAATGTAAATTCGACTTTCGAAAACTCTTAAATTAAATAACTTTTACTAGGAAAGCGAACGTCAAACGGCATATTTCAAAATTTCATGAAAAATAATCATCTAACTATAATTGTAAACTTCTATTTCAATTTTAAAAATAAATTATAATTGTACATTAGATTAAGAAAAGAATTAAATAAATGTAAATTTGCCTTTCGAAAACTAAATTAAATTAATTTTTATCCCTTAGGCTTAAGAAAAATAATAAAACATTGAATTTTCAACACTTTTGTATTTTCAACATTATTCTCGTTTTTGGGAACTTCTGTTGAAATGCAGGTAAATAAAGAAGAAAAGAATAGGAAAATAATTGAGACCAGATTGCTTTATTCCATTCCATTTATTGTGCCGCTTCTGATATTCAAGTTTAACCGGTTCAGTCTGTGAGATCGACGCCTACCCATGTGACTATTTAACAATCCGTCGAATCCCAATAAGTTACATTTTCCGTTACCTTTTCGAAAATTCAATATCCAGTTCAAGCTCGGAGTTCAACATGGAAGGTAAATTACTGGACAAATGCGGTTCATATAAATATGCATAAGATATTGTGCTGCTTTCTTTTTTTTCGCATCTCTAATAACTGCAAGGTAATGTGACCTGCGGTCAAGCTCAGATCGTACTTCTACGATATGATAAACGCGGACTTTTACGAGTGTTGGAACCATGTAATCACGCATGTACATTAGGCATAACAAACACAATACTTTCCAGCTTTCATTCTCTGCAATTAACAACAGCGAATTTCAAACATTTCAAGCTAGAATTCTCTCTCAGGCAGCGTTGGGAGTTACTCAAATTTTATTTAAAACAATTATAATAATTGATTATATTCAATAATATTGAATATATAATTGATGAGAATGTAAAAAAAAAGCAATTTTCTCATATGATGAGAATCACGGAAAAATCTTGATTCGATTCTGTACAAATTGAGTTACAACAAAAATGAGGAAATTTGTTTTTATTAACTCGTATAGTAAATAGTAATTCAATTGTCGACTAAATTACTCATTTTTGTTGCGAATCATTTGCGTCGAAATGTGCTCAAATCGAGTCTTGTTTCTGTTATTAGTTTAACATCAATTAAAACTTTAAATGAAAATATTTTTCTGGTACTTACAGTTAACTTAGAATAAATTACTTACTAAATTCATAAAGTGCTTAGTATCTTACAATTAGTAGAATTGTATCTACAAATAGTAGACTCTTATCCACGTAGAATCTTATCTACAATTAGTAAAAAAAGAGCATCTAATTAATAAGAAACGGATCTTACAGTTAATAAAAAACGAAGTTTACAGAATAAAAGTATTTTACAGAATAACAATATTTTACAGAGTGAATGCATTTTCGGAATAAAAATGTTTTACAAAATGAAAACATTTTACATAATGAAAACATTTTACATAATGAAAACATAGTTTACATAATGAAAACATAGTTTACGTAATTTTAAAGAATAGCAACATTTTACAAAATAAAAACATAATACTTGATAAAAACATTTCACAAAAAAACATGTTACTTGATAAATATATTGTAAGTAATAAAAACATTTTAAGTACTAAAAACATTTTAATTATAAAAAACATTTTAAGGAATAAAAACAATTCATATAAAGAAAACATTTCCTGCAATGAAAATATTTCCTGCAATAAAAGCATTTCGCGTAATGAAAAACATACCTTATATAATAAAAACAGATTATAAAATTAATCAAAAAAAAAAACAATCTCAATAAAGATTTTACAATTACAAAAAGACAATAGAATTAATGAACATATAAACTTTCCTCACGACGAGAAAATAACAGAAGTGAATCTTCCAACGATTGTAAGATTTCTGAAAGAAATACAATCTCTGTTACATTTCTGAGAGAAATACAATCTTTCTAACATTTCTGAGAGAAATACCACAATCCACAAGATTCAACTTGATCTTGATCTACCAACGCTGTTAATTCGAATTTCTCCGAGGTTCCCGCAGACACTCGTGCGAATAATTGTCAAAGCGAACGAATATACACATTCGACGCGAATATTCGAAGATCTTGAAGGTTGGAAAGAAGTCGAAAGAAGACTTTCGAATATTCGGACGACTTGGAGCAAGCCGAACTTTCGACTATATTCATAGACCTACTCGATCTACTTGTAACCGCGCGCGTGCACAAAGTTTGTAACAGTTTTTTTTTTCTTTAATATTCCATGAAAAGGTGTGAGTGCTTGTGTGTGGATGAAGATGATAATCGACGAATATACATAGTAGGTACCGTCGTGCCTGTCTCTTTTTTTTTGTGTTTCATTGTATGATGCGAAATGTGCAGGGTGCGTCGGACGTAGGTTGGATCAGATCCGGCTTGCTGAGCTTAATTTATGTTACATATATTTTTATATGTCAATATTATCATATAATATGTATATAGCGCACAATTTGAAACTTTTTATTAACGTACATAAGTTGCGAGGCCCGACAAAATACGGGCTCTTCGCGATATTTGTCATATCACCTTCGAGACACGAGTTCTATTATTTTGCCATAAAAAATAAATTCCCTATCAGCTACGTGGACAACGACGATCTTCGTCGAAGATTTTTTCACTCGCTTCTTTCCTAGTCTGTACAATCATCGTTTTCATAATCCTCATAATTATTCATAATCATACTTTAATTTGTAAATCCTTCATTTCATAAATCCATTTCATAAATCCATTTCATAAATCCTTTATTTCATAAATCCTTTACTTAAATCCTTCTTCATAATCAGCCTTATAATTATGAATAATGAATTATGAATAATGAATCATGAATAATTATCCTTCGCAAAGTGGAATTCAATTTGAGATAATAAACTTTTATTTACTATCTGTTTAAAGTGGCTTTAATTCTTTACTTTAAAAGCTCAAATTAGATTCGATTTTGAGAATTCCTTCTTAGATTTCGCAGCTAGTGGTGGAGCACATAGTCCTTCTTATGTACATACTTTTCGAGATACTCTCTCAGAAGAAGTTCGATTCCGAGACTCTCCGTAAAAAGAAATTCAACTAGATTCTTCGGAAGAATGATTTTCATGATTTTGACGTTTCTGTTTCATTACGTTTCTCAAAAAAACACAATATCGAGATTTGAAACAATGCATCTTTAAAACAATCAGAAATCGCACATTTTATTTTCTCCCAATTGACGAGAATGTAAAAAACGCTATTCAAGATTTTTTCTTGGAAACATTCTCCCACAAGAAAGATCTTCGAAAAGAAATTCTGATTTTTAATGAGAAACTTGAGCCTCTCCAGAGAAGAATTCGAATTTCTTTCTACGAACTTTTAATTCCCAATTGGAAGGAACGCTTCGCTAGAAAATTAATCAATACACTCGATAACAGACATCATATCGATACACGTAAGCGTAGACTTTTAACAGCGTTCATTTGTCGAGCAAAAACAGAAGGCTCGATTGGGTCCGGATCTTTTCTTCCCTTCAAGAAAAAATCTCTTCTTTGCCCTCGAGATTCTCTTTCTCAAGATTCCTGCATCTCTTCGAGACTAGTAGTCCAAGATTTTCGTTCCTTACGACCTTTAATCCTTAAAATGTTCATCCCTTCTCAAGATTGTTGCTTCTTTTCGAAATTATCACTCGGAAATTGAAATGAATTTTCATTCTTTCCCGAGTTTTGTTCATTCGCATTTTCGTTGCTCCTCAAGATTTGCACTCTTCCCGGAGGTTTGTCGTTCCTTCTCAAGATTTGCATGGCTGCTGCTTGAGATTTTCTTGGCTGTCTTTTGAGAATTTAAGGGTTGCTTTCCCAGCGTGCAAATTGTTTGCGCCTAGTGTCGAGGGAAGGTGAGAGCAGCGATCTGAGAGAGTCGCTTGGAGAGGAATCACCAAAGTACAGCAGGGTCAAAGGCGACTGCAAATGTGTGTGTTTGATGATCTCTCGCTCAGGCAGCGGCCAGAGTTCCTGGAATGCAATTCCTTTGACTACGTTGGCGAGATGGTCACGATAATTTTCAAAGGATGATAATTGGTCCTAGACCAAAATATGAGACTGCCAATTTACCTGCAGCGAGAGAGCTTCGTCTCAGGATTCACCCTGTTTACTTCTCCGACCCGTGAGAGAACCCACAAGAGACTTTAAAGTGGCCCCAAATCCTCGTCCATTGGGCGTGTTCAGGCTTCTGGCGTTCCGAAAACCTTGCGGATGGGCGTCAAGACATTTCTGGTACCTCAACTGCAAAATATTATCCTCTTTTAATCTTCATTTTTAAACTTTCGCCTTCAATTACCTTATTCACATCTTTGGAATTTAAATTTAATTTTTACGAAAAAATGAAACGAAAATTAATCACTTCGACATTATTGTCAGTGAATTTACATCTTTGAATGTACGTCTGTAAATTTACGACTTTGAATTTACGTTTTTGAATTTACATCTTTGAATTTACGTCTTTGAATTTACATCTTTGAATTTACGTCTTTGAATTTACATCTTTGAATTTACATCTTTGAGTTGAATTTTTTAAATTCAAATCTATGAATTGAAAACTTTAAAACGAAATCTTTATTTATTTAAATAATTTTGAATTTGAACGTTTTCGAATGGAAATCGAATTTTGAATCGTTTCGAATGAAATTCACTTTTGTTTTCAATTCACAAACTGAACGCTTTTTAATTCGATACATTGAATTTTCAATACCTCTTTCTAATTTGCATTTGTTTTACAAAAATGTAATGTATTTAAAATGTAAATGTATTTATAATATTAATTTATTTTAAATATTTTTCAGTGAAAGTGGATTTTTTGTTCAATACTTTTTTAATTTGCATTTTTTTACAAAAATATAATGTACTTAAAATGTAAATGTGACGTTGTAAAATTTACATTAATTTTAAAATTTACAGTATTTAAAATGTAAATGTATTTATAATGTTAATGTATTTAAAATGTAAATGTATTTATAATGTTAATGTATTTAAAATGTAAATGTATTTATAATGTTAATGTATTTAAAATGTAAATGTGTTTATAAAGCTAATGTATCTAAAATAATTTTCAGTGAAAGTGGATTTCTCGTTCAATACTTTTTTAATTTACATTTATTTGCAAAAGTGTAATTTATTTACAAAAATGTAATTTATTTAAAATATAAATGTATTTATAACATTAATGTATATAAAATAATTTTCAATAAAAGTGGATTTTGGGCTCAATACTCTTTTAATTTCCCTTTTCTTTCCAAAAATGCAAATGCATTTAAACTGATTGTCAGTGAAAGTGAATTTTGGGGTATGTTTTGTTTATTTATGGAAAGTTGTTTTTACCTTGCAGGCAGCTTCGATTGTTTTGCATAAAGCGCCACTGCTTGGTTCACAATTGAAGATGTGTGCGATAAACGTATCCTGGGCTGTGTGCATGATAAAAGCACATTGTTTCACATTATGTCCGATTCCCAGAAACGATAAATAGCGAACTCGACACTCTGTGATCAGTTTATCGTCCTGTGAAAAAAATAGAAAATTTAAAGAGAATATTCCACGATTCAAGCAAATTAAATTCTGAGAAGACTTAGGTAATTACGTTTAGGGAAGAATAATTAGATAATTAGAGAGGAAGATCCAGGTGATTAAATTCAGAGATGAAAATTTTGATAATTACGTTTAGAGACGAAAATTTTGATAATTACGTATAGAGACGTAAATTTGGATAATTAAATTTAGAGAGGAAAATTTGGATTATTAGACTTAGAAAAGAAGATTTAGAAACTAAAATAAAGAGAAGGTTTTTTGGATTATTAATTTTGAAGAAGATTCGTACGATTTAGAGAGATTCGTAAAATTTAGAGAAGATTTATAAATTTTAAAGATTTATATAATTTAGAGAAGATTCATATAATTTAGAAAAGATTTATATAATTTAGAGAAGATTTATATAATTTAGAGATTTACAAAATTTAGAGATTTACAAAATTTAGAGATTTACAAAATTTAGAGAAGATTCATAAAATTAAACATAGAGAATTAAATATCTAGCAAATCTGTAATAAGACGGTGTGTTAGAACCTAAATTCTTAATTTACAAAGTTTAGACAATTTTCGTTCCTGAATTTTTAAAAAGAAGTCTTTTTTAAAAGAAGTTAAAACTGATTGCTTAAAACTGACTGTTTAAAACTGATTGTTTAAAACTGATTGTTTAAAACTGATTGCTTAAAACTGATTGTTTAAAACTGCTTGTTTAAAACTGATTGCTTAAAACTGATTGTTTAAAACTAATTGCTTAAAACTGATTGCTTAAAACTGATTGTTTAAAACCGATTGTTTAAAACTATTGAAAATATTTAATAAGTTTTGACTCTTCTTAAAAATACTTTATTAAAAATTAAATTTAATTAAATGGCTTTTAATTTTGGAAGTACCAGGAAGTTATAACGGGAATAAAAGTTCTTTTGAGTTTATAGGTATGTATAAAATGGTATAAGATTTTGAAATTAAACTTTTAATTTGGCTGGTTTTAATTTTGAAGCAAGGAAGTTATGAGGAAAATAAAAATTCTTTTGCGTTTATGTGCGGACGTTAAAGTTGCACTTACATTTGGTGTTAATATAGAGATCATACTGGGCGCAACAGCAACGTTGACATTTCGCCACTGACTTAAGGGAGTATTGCTAACAGTGTGGTCTATTGCATTATTTAACACTTCCATTCCAGTGGCTTGGTTGACCTGCATCGATCCAAGGTATTGTGCTCGAAGCACTTTCTTAGGCTCCTCCATTGGTGTTGGAAACGATTGTGCTTTAACAAAAAAGTACAGTTAATTCCAAAAAAAGGTAATTCTAAAAATGTAATTCTAAAAATGTAATTCTAAAAATGTAATTCTAAAAAAGGTAATTCCAAAAAGAGGTAATTCTAAACAGAAGAGTTAATTCTTTAAAACAGATTTTTCTAAAAAGAGAAGGCTTTTCCTATTATTAATTTTAGAGCACATAACACATATGATTAATAAAAATTAATTCGTGCTCCTTTTTTGGTCTAGACTCCACAAATTTATTGTTCAATTTTTGTTCTCGATTATATACTTACTGACGAGTGCTTGTCCATTTCTGTGGAATCGTCGATGCTCTGTGGGAAGATTTGTGGGTCTCGCGGCTAAACTTGTTCTGCCGTTTATATCCACAGGCCTGGTTGGATTTTGTTGAAGCTCCCGTTCAATCAAAACTTTTTTGCAAGCATCACGCAGTGTATTGGCGATAGTAAGAGGTGGAATGTCACATCGAAACACATGACACATGTATTTTCTGGTTGACTTGTCCCTCGCAACGTACGCAAAATCTCTGGCAAAGAAAAAAGAAAATTAAATCCTCGCTCTGTAGGCTATTTCTTTTCTTATTTTTTTAGTTTTCTTTTAAATTCGTTTCAACACATTTCTTTATTGCTAAAATTTGTTTTATTGCAACAAATTTTTTTACAAAAAAACGTGTTTTATTGCAACATATTTTTTTACAAAAAAAAACGTGTTTTATTGCAACATATTTTTTACAAAATTATTTGTTTTCTTGCAACATATTTTTTACAAAATTATTTGTTTTATTGCAACACATTTTTTTACAAAAAATTTAAATTAGCTATTGCGATTTTAAAGTTAGAAGTTCTTTTTTGTAATTTCCTTGGAGATAAAAATTAGAAGAAAAAATACCTCTCGCTGTTGAAGTCGGTCAAGAAAGAGCGGCAGAGAAATAGAAAGACGAGAATTAATATTTAATATAATTTTTCAAGTTTGGTATGTTTATAAATTAATTTTCTTACTTTCCCTGATCTCGACCAACACCCCAGACCTTGAGTGTGCTGAATGGCTGTGTATTGAGGACCGTGAGATTTTCTGGATCTATTAATTTGAGAGCGCCCTCTCCTAGATCCATAAACAGATCCTTGCCCTGAAAACAATTTTTCTTCTTTAAATTTTAATTATTATTTATTTCAATCATTGTTTATTTCAATTTTGATAATTATTTGCTTCAATTTTGATAATTATTTGCTTCAATTTTGACAATTAGTTACTTCAATTTTGATAATTATTTGCTTCAAGTTTGACAATTAGTTACTTCAATTTTTATAACTATTTGCTTCAAGTTTGACAATTAGTTACTTCAATTTTGATAACTATTTGCTTCAATTTTGACAATTAGTTACTTCAATTTTGACAACTATTTGCTTCAATTTTGTCAATTAGTTACTTCAATTTTGACAACTATTTGCTTCAATATTGACAATTAGTTACTTCAATTTTAATAACTATTTGCTTCAATTTTGAAAATAAGTTATTTCAATTTTGTTTATTATTTACTTCAAGTCTGAATATTCTCTACTTAAACTTTGATTATTAATAATTAATTTAAAGAATTACCAAGTGATAAATTCCATTCTACATAATTAGATTATTATTTACATAAACTTTGATTATTATATGATATATCGCATAATAATCAAATTTTACCGTTTATAGCAAAACGAACAAGAAAAATTTTGTTTTTTGTTAATTTATAGAACAACTGGAACTAAATGTATGAATATATTAACATTAGTATAATACTTTCTGAGATCCATTTTAAAATATACAAATTAATAAAAAACATTTTTGTTGTTAACTTTTTATTATAAATTTACTATGCATTTTTTCACAAAGTTCACAACGTTTTTGATCAAACGGTTTAAATTAAAATTATTTTTTACTTATTTTTTCGTTCCCATCTTTATTTCAAAGGGTTTTTTTAAATTTATTTTGCTTAACTTTGTAGACAAAATTTGTGGCAAAAATGTTTATAATATTCTGCGATTACATTAATTGTTTTTGAATCGTTGGTAAAACGTTGTGAACTTCAACCACATCATTTTTACTATAAACGTTACGCATTAGACCACGACATTAATTATTTAAATTTTGATTACTACTCAATTTTCAATCATTATTTTTTACAATTTTTTATTGTACGAATAAATTGAAACTTACATCATATTTTTTAAAATTTTTTATCGTACGAATAAATTAAAACTTAAATATTTTCTAGAATTTTTCATTGTACGGATAAATTGAAACTTAAATATTCTCTAGAATTTGTCATTGTACGGATAAATTGAAACTTAAATATTTTCTAGAATTTTTCATTGTACGGATAAATTGAAACTTAAATATTTGCTAGAATTTTTCATTGTACGGATAAATTGAAACTTAAATATTTTCTAGAATTTGTCATTGTACGGATAAATTGAAACTTACATCTCCCCATCGACCAACAACGTCGAGAAGATCATTTCTGCCCAAAGTCAGATCTACGATACATTTATTAACAGTTTTTCTACTTCTTTCTTCAGTGACGTCCTCTTCTGCAACTTCCACCCACCCGAAGGATCGAACTGCAAACCTGATTCTCTTATCTCTTCCTTCAGAGTCTGCCCTGGCCGGATAACTCCTTCTTCTGCAAAATAAAATTTTCCCCAATAAATTCAATTTCAATTAATTTCCCTTTCTTGTTTTTCCATAATTAATTGAATCTTTGCATTAATTTTTAATCATTATTTATCATACGTACTTAAGAGCTAGCTCCTCTTTCCTTTTGTTCTTCAATTCCTGACTCAGAGCTGAGCTGGTGTTGCTGCGTGTCACCGTGTTTGTCATTCCACTGATTGAATGAAAATTACTCACCTGTAATTAATAAATTAAAAGAAAAAATCAGAAAAAAGTATTTTTCGAAAATATCAATTTTTACTCAAAATTAGATCAAATTATTTTTTTTTCAAAGCAAACTTCTTCATTCCAAGACAATACAATTATAAATTTGTTTACTTTGGAAATTAAAATTTCTATAAAATTTTTATTTTGGAAAATAACATTTCTATAAAATTATATATATATAGTAGAATTTAGCAATCTAATTTAGCAATTAGAATTTTTTCTATAAAATTGTTTATTTTGGAAAATAACATTTCTATAAAATTGTTTATTTTACAAAATAACGTTTTTGATTTTATTACAGTTAAAATTCACGAAAATTAGATTTCTGCAAAATCTTTCATTTCATTGAAGTTAAAATGTAAGAAAATTAAATTTGGGAATTAAAATTAAGGAAAGGATGAATTGAGGGGAAAATTTTTCTAAAAGACGAAATAAAAAATGTGTAACTCACACTATCATTGCTTTTGACTAGAGAACGGCGATTTTCTGTTTTGGAAATGATTTGTGGTTCAGGTGGCTCTCTCTGGATAGTTCCACTTTTGATGTGCCAGTAATAAGGACCTTCCTGGTCTGAAATCATTTCAGGATTCGACGGTCAGTCACCTGTTGCACTTCTCTACACCGAGTCGGGAGGTGTGATGAGCGATATACATAATAGGTGTACATTTCACTCATTTTCTTTAAAAAGTATCCATTTCACCATTTAAATTGTAAATTCTTCGCAAACTAAGCAACGCGACGGAAAATTAAAATACAAGAAAATAATACAAAAAAAATAATACGAAAAAATAATACAAAAAAATTATACGAAAAAATAATACAAAAAAAATAATACGAAAAAATAATACAAAAAAAATAATACGAAAAAATAATACAAAAAAAATAATACAAAAAAATAATACAAAAAAATAAAAATATATAAATAATAATAAAATAACAAATACAATTACTTTCTCATTTTTAAAACTTAAAAAAATACAAGAAAAATCAATGTTTTGCTATTTCTGGATTTTTAAAATATTCATTCGCAACATTCAATGATTCTATTTTGCATTATCTTTTTATAAAGTTGATAAATCAATACTAGAATAGCGATTGTTTTTAGAAAAGAAAAAATAATTATTTGCATTTTAGTTTTTGTAAACGAAAAAAAGTCGCAAACTTCAGAATCGTTAAAAAAAAATATTAAAGGAGTTAAAAAAATATTAAAGAAGGTACAAAAATATTGAAGAATATACAAAAGTATTAAAAGGGATACAAAATATTAAAGGAGATAAAAAATCGAAAAGATAAAAAATATTAAAGGAGATAAAAAATCGAAAAGATAAAATATTCGAAAAGATGAAAAAAGCAGAGTTAAAAAAAATATTGAAAAATAAAACAAGTAGCAAAAAATATTGAAAAATAAAACAAGTAGCAAAAAATATGAAAAATAAAACAAGTAGTAAAAAATATTGAAAAATAAAACAAGTAGCAAAAAGTATAAAAAATAAAACAAGTAGCAAAAAAGATGAAAAATAAAAAAAATTGAAAAGGACGTGTTTACGAAATAATGAATAAAGTGAATTTTTACCCTCATGTTTTTCCCATCCAATTGGGAGATTTTCGTCCTTATCCTTGGACTCGATTGCTTCAATATCGATGGCTACGGGCGGTTTTTCCGTAACGTTATTTTGTAAACTTGAATTTTTCTGCTCCTTGGGTTGTCGTCGTTTTACTGCAACATTATGCAACTCGTTCAATCCACCTTCTACATGTGGAGTTCCTCCCATTTCTGTTGTGTCGATATTTCCACTTTTTTCGCAGAAACTGAAAGCAAAAAGTTGCTTTTTGTTAAAAAAAAATAAACTCCACTCTTTAATGTCAGAAAATATTTATAATTTTTATTGTAAGTTGTTTTTATTGTACTTTCATTGTAAGCAGGTCATTCTAAATTAAGCGACTCTTAAATTGTCATTTGTTTTTTATTTCCTATTTATTAAAAGTATTAATTAAAAGAAAAGTACACAGAAAAAAAATTTATTCGATTCAAATAACCATTTACTTGTCTATTATCAAATAAATATTTATTTGAACCAAGTAATTATTATTTGAATTGAACAAATGGTATTTGAATCAATGATTTCTGTATTTAAATCAAATATTGTTTATTGGATTCAAATAATAATTACTTGGTTCAACTAAATATTTATTTGATAATAAACAAGTAAATGGTTATTTGAATCAAATAAATTTTTTTTTCAGTGTACCTTTTTTTAAAAAAAAGATAAATTTCTAGATTATTCATTGCAATAAATTATTTATTGAGACTACACAAAATTCCTGGATTGAAAGAGAAAATTTAAAAAGAAATTTCTAGATTATCATTATCATTAAGAACTTTTGTTAATTTGGGTTTTCTTAATAAATAAAATGACAAAACAGGATTCGAGGATGATGTTTGAGATGTCGTTAATCTAAGAAATTGAAACTTTGACGATAAAGCAACTTGACCTAAATGAATATATGCGACAATTACCAGGCAAGGAACTATAAAGATTTCAGAGGGAAGTTTAACGACCGTTAAATGCGGCATTATCACGTTGTCGTGATCAACGTACCTCGTTAATGTAAATACAATGTCAAGCCACAAATTTAAATATTCAAATAATAATTACAAAATACAAATTTTATTAACAAGTTTTCTTTTTAAAATGCAGATCTAGACAACAATCATTTCAACGTTTTTCACAAAAACAATTTTAATACGTTATTTTTTAATTAATTCACGATAAATCAAATTAGTATAAATTAGTACAATACTAAATTGTAAAAAAGGGTTTCTTTTTTTAACTCTTTGCTCCTTTGTAATATATTTAAAATCCTACAATCATACGATGTAATTTTAAAATTGCATTTGCAAATTTCAAGTTTGCAACTCGTAGGTAAGAAATGAATGATTAGAGTACAAAATTAAAAAAAATTACGCAAATTGTTGTACAAAATTAAAATTAAAAATACAAATTAAAGAACAAAATTAAAGAACAAAATTAAAGTACGAAATTGAAGTACAAAATTAAAGTACAAAATTAAAGTACGAAATTAAAGTACAAAATTAAAGTACGAAATTGAAGTACAAAATTAA
>WNHD01001388.1:19419-37050 GCA_011057455.1 Ganaspis sp. Gsp50
ATTAAAAGCACAAAATTAAAAGTGCAAAATTAAGGTACAAAATTAAAAGTACAAAATTAAAGTACAAAATTAAAAGTACAAAATTAAAGTACGAAATTAAAATACAAAATTAAAATACAAAATTAAAAGTACAAAATTAAAAGTACAAAATTAAAAGTACAAAATGAAAGTACAAAATTAAAAGTACAAAATACAAATTAAAATAAAAAACTGAAAAGAACTGTAATAATCGAAATTCTTCAATTTTGAGGGAATTCTTGCGTTACTTCTGAGAAGTGTCAGAAACACCCTAGGTTGATGATTGAGTCGAGTACAGAAAGTGTAGTTTACGCATATCCTGAGGCAGTAAAGTGCTCATGGTCCTGAAAATTTCTGGAGAGCTATTCAAGTAGTGCTGAAGCATCAAAAGCACTAGGAAGCTTTACGAGAATCTAGTGGAAAAAGAAAGAGAAAAAAAAGATAAAGAGAGAAGTAAACACTCGATTAGTTCTGCAGACTAAAAAATGCCTTCTAAAATGTAAGAATAGAGGTAGAGAATTAATTAGAATTTAATTAGAGTAGAATTAATTAGAATTCTTCAAGATGAGTGCGAAAAGTCAGAAAATAGCATCTACTTCAAGAAACAGCTTTTGCTCGGAAAACTTCTTTTACATGTTCAAGCTTTAAGCGAAAAAACGGCAAATGAATTAATTTATAGTAACTATAAATAAGTTTATTAACTTAATTTATTTAATTTTTATTTATTTCATAAAATTTATTAATTTATTTTAATATTTAAATTTATTAACACTCAAAACATCTTTTAATGTAAGTTTATTAGTTTACGATTTATAATTGGTTAATAATTAGTTTATTAGTAATTTGTTATTATTTTATTATTAATTTATTATTAGTTTACTATTTGTTTATTATTAGTTTACTATTTGTTTATTATTAGTTTACTATTTGTTTATTATTAGTTTACTATTTGTTTATTACTAGTTTACTATTTGTTTATTATTAGTTTACTATTCGTTTATTACTAGTTTACTATTTGTTTATTATTAGTTTACAATTTGTTTATTACTAGTTTACTATTTGTTTATTATTAGTTTACTATTTGTTTATTATTAGTTTGCTATTTGTTTATTATTAGTTTGCTATTTGTTTATTATTGGTTTTCTATTTGTTTATTATTAGTTTGCTATTTGTTTATTATTAGTTTTCTATTTGTTTATTATAAGTTTACTATTTGTTTATTATTAGTTTACTATTGGTTTGTTATAAGTTTACTATTTGTTTATTATAAGTTTACTATTTGTTTATTATAAGTTTATTATAAGTTTACTATTTGTTTATTATTCGTTTATTCTTAGCTAATTACAAGTTATTATTTACCTAAAGCTACGCAGATTATCAAAAATTCATTTTTCGACAATTTCATTGTCTATTTCGTTCAATTGTTCATACAATAATTCAATAAACGAATTTCATTTTTCAATTCTTTTTTTAAATGTAAAAGTGGATTTATTATATATTCAAAAAAAATTTTTTCAAAAGCATTTTTTAAAAAAAAAGCGACCAATAGAACAGCAATGTTCCAGCCACAAAAAACAAGAGAAGCAACAACCTCATTAAAGCACAATTTTGTGAATTTTCTATCGATACAATTGACACAACCCACGTGCACAAATTCTGCATTAAATCCACAAGAACTATTTGTTAATTACAAAGAAGAAAAACTTCAATCCGTCAAATAGGATTTCAATTGATGATTGAAAAAATTGATATTTAATATTAATGGAAAAAAAATTATTAGAGAATGTATTATTTTAATAATTAGAGAAATTATTAAACTATTCATTTAAAAAATTGTTAAATTATTCAACAAGAATTATTGAATTAAAAAAATAAAAAATTATTATATTATTAATGAAAACTTATGAATAAAAAGAATTTTATTCAATTTATGAAATAAACCAAAACCTTCAAATATAAAAACAATACAAACGGAAAATTTTGAACAAAAAAGTAATAAAAAACGTAATAAAAAAGTAATAAAAGTAATAAATAAGTTTTTAATAGATTTGAAAACAAGAAAAAGAAAAAAAAACAAAACAAATATTATTTTATATATAAAAACAGTACAAACAGAAAATTATAAATATTAAAGAAATACAAACAAAAATTTGTAAGTTTACTCTACAAATCTGAATTAATAAAAAACGTTGACTAGTTGAAATTAGTGTTAATTTTAACTAATTACAATTAGTAGAAATCTACACTAATTACAATTATTAGAAATCTACACTAATTAAAATTAGTAGAAATTTACACTATAATCGAAATTAGTAAAAATTTACACTATTCGAAATTAGTAAAAATTTACACCATTCGGAATTAGTAAAAAGCTACACTATTCGAAATTAATAAAAATTTTCATTATTCGAAATTAATAAAAAGTCTACACTATTCGAAATAAGTAAAAAGTCTACACTATTCGAAATTAGTAAAAAGTCTACACTATTCAAAATTAGTAAAAATCTACACTAATAAAAATCAGTACAAATTCACCCTATACAATCGAAATTAGTACAAATCTCTATTAGTTTGTATTCAGCACTGAAAAAAATGTCTGGTTAACTTAACCAGAAAGGAATGTTAAATATGCCCTTACTATTTTTTCTGGTCAAATTAACTAGAATTCTGGTTAACTTAACTAAAATTCTAGTTGACTTGACTAATATTCTGGTTGACTTGACTAATATTCTGGTTGACTTAACTAATATTCTGCTTGACGTAACTAATACTCTGGTTGACTGAACTAATATTCTGGTTGACGTAACTAATATTCTAGTTAATTTAACCAGAAAAAATAGTAAGGGCATATTTAACATTCCTTTCCAGTTAAGTTAACCAGACATTTTTTTCAGTGAGAGAATAAAAAGAAAAACTATAATATAAACCAAAAACTCACAAATACGAAAAAAGAGAAAATCTTTGACTAAAAATGAATCTCTTACGAAATAATCTACAAAATTAGCTATTTACTGAAAAATGAAAAAAAAAGTCGGAGTAACTAAATAATGAATGATTACATTTCTAACAGTCATTCAAACGTGCTGATAAATGAAAGCGATTTTGTGTTTGTAAGAAGTTGAATTAAAAATATTCGGCGACTTTTACGTTTTTTTTTTCTTTTTTGGGAGGGTCTACGAAAAGCGTACGACGAATTCGTACATACTTTATGACGTCGGCGCCGGAAGGATTGGCGACTGGTTCTCCATGATTTTCTTGAGAGGAAGCTTTCGGCAGGAGCTTCCTAGTCGATCGGGGATTCCCATTGAGGGTGTCGTCGATCAGAGTGGATTCAGCGACCACCGCCACACCCTCATTGACGTACCTGAATCATCAGGGTATCACAGAAATTAGAAAAACATTCAGCATTCTGTGTTTTTTTAAAATCCTAACAAAAGAAAAATAAATAAAAAAACATTCACTCATTTCGTCATCCAGAAAAATATAAATTTCATTTTTCTGAAAATTATTTTCTTAGTACTATCATTGTTCTACATTTTAATTCTTAATTTTCTAGCAATTTTTATTTTTTCTATTGATTCTTATTTTATTGATTCTTATTTTATTTATTCTTATTCTATTTATTCTTATTCTTCCTATTGATTCTTATTTTATTGATTCATATTTTATTTATTCTTATTCTTCCTATTAATTCTTATCTTTCCAAAATATTTCATTCTATAATTTTTTCTTTCTATAAATTTTGTCTTTCCATAATTTTTATTTTTCTACAATTTTTTCCTTCTATAAATATTTTCTTTCTACAATTTTCATTTTTCTGTCTAATTTTCTAATTTTGTCTTTTTAACATTTTTATCTTTCTACGCAAAAAATATTGGTTCTATCAACCTTTTTAAATGGTTGGATGAAAAGATTATTAGTATTTGTTTGGTTAAATTTACTATGTACTTAGTTACATTTATTTCTTTCTTGGTTAAGATAACAAACTAGCTGGTTGATTCTATTAATTTCTTTAGTAAATTCTACCAAATGCACATTGTAATCACTTTTATTTTTCTCCGTCTGTAAATTAAATAAAAAAATAATGAAAATAAAGTCAAATTTTTATGTAAGAACCAAATCGAATAAAGAATAAAATATTTCAAGATTGGTATGCACATGATTTTCTTATGTTAAAAAAAATTTAGATCCATTAAACATATTTTTAGAGAAATTCTCGAATCCAAAACAATGTCTAGTATAATTCAAAAAACTTCGAAAGATTTTTATTTTATTTGAAATGATCACTATTGTTCTACTTGCATAAAAAATATTTTACAATATTATACAAAAATATTTTACAATAGTATACAAAAATATTTTACAATATTCTACAAAAATATTTTACAATATTCTACAAAAATATATTATAATGTTCTATTTGTTTAAAAATTTCTTTATTAATTTCTAGCACTAAAATAAATCACCGAGGAATAGAAAAGAGAATGTTAGGAAATAAAATTCCTATTTTAATCAAGTTTAAAACAATAATAATAATAATATAAAATTAATAAGTTTAAAACAATAAAATTTCATAGTTAATTTCACAGTTAATTTCAAGTTCACAGTTAATGTTAAGTAAATAAAAACAAAGTAATTAAAAAAATGAATAATTAAGGAAAGTCAATAATATTTTAAGAAAAGTAATTAAGAAGATAACTAATAGTTTTTAGTTTTGAATTTTAGTTTTGAACGTACTTCATAAATTAATATTACAACAATAAATGATAAAAAAAATTTTACCACAACAATTTCTTGTCCTTTTTATATAATAATTTATATAAAAATAAATCCTTTTTGTTATATAATAATTTTTTTTAACGTACTCCATAAATTAATATTATAACAATAAATGATCAAAAGAAAATTTTCCGACCACAAATTCTTGTCCGTTTTAGGTCATTTATTGTTATAATACGAATTATCATTACAATGAATATTGTATAATAATTATTATGATATTATTTATAATTGTAATAATTATAAATAATATAATTTGAAAATATAAAATTACAATTATCACGAATTTGGAAAAGTGTCAAATAAAAACGAAAAACTGTTTTCCAGTTAAGAATTCGTATTTCACAGTGTATGTGAAAATGTTAAACCGAGTGGAAAGTTTGTGACCTTATTTTGGTGTCCGTGACATAGTCCTCTTGGTTATTTGCATAAATTTCTTTGTCTACTCTTTGCTGCTATTCACATAATAGGGAAATTAACGCATTCTCTCTATGCTAGCACCATTTTAATTAACGATCAGGGAACTGAGCCAGACCTCCTTCCGTTCTTGGCCCTTTCTCTAAAACGCATTTTCTTCAGTCTCGCTCGCCATGTCGATGCAATTAAAGGATTAGCCAAGCACTTGCTGACAAACGTTAAAAGGAGAGAAGCAACATTACTAAGAAAGAGACTAATCAAATACAAGAAGGAAAATTCTCTTATTGACAATATTCTCACTCACTCCCGGGAAAAACCCGAGGGAAATTAAAAAAGAAAAATACTTCCTGCTTCTATCTTCATTTCTCTTCATTGTTGGGCGAATTTTCCCATGAAAACACAACTTTAATTTAATTAACAATTTTTTGTAAATATATATATTTATTGTACATTACAAAAATTAAAGTTGTACATAAATACTTGTATTTATGTTGTAAGTTGTACATAAAATTAAGTTGTACATAAATACTGAAATGTAAGAATTTCTATAAACAAATTTCTTTTCTTCTTTTTCCTTTCTTTCAATTTTTTGCTTCCTCATAGGGAAGAATTGTTTTTATCTTTTGATTTAAAAAGAATACTTTCCTTGACTGGTATCTTTTATTAAAATTTTATTTTTCTACCGTTTAAAGAAATGTTCTGTCTTTCGAACTTAAATACTAAAAAACCATGAACTAGAAATTCCCATAAAGGACAAGAATGTGCAGAAGCGCTGTCTGCGGTAAGTATTATGAAGGTTACTAACCACATGCATGAGTTGGATAGTTTCCAAGTAGGGGTGCAAAGGGGTGTGAAATGGAATATCAAAGAAGCCACAGAGAGATCGCATTTCAGCGATTCATTCTAAAAATGACCATTGCGGATTCATATTATTCTCATGACACCAAAAGAACCAATCGAAATTCCAAATATCAATGAATTTTAAATTTCTTTCTCAATATTTCAAAAAAGAAAGAGAAAGCACAACACCGATGAATTTTAAATTTATTTTTCAATATTTTATAACAAACTGCAAAATTCTGAAAACTGGATAAATTCTATAGTATTATAATACAGGGTCAAAGAAATATTTTCTTGAATTAAAGGCAAAATGTATAAATATGTTTTCTTTGGAACAAAAAAATCTTTTTAAATGAAAGAAAAATGAAATTTGAATAAAAGATACAATATAAGATATAATATAATTACAATAAAATATACATATTTCAACTTTTAAGCACAGAAGATGTTTTTAGGTAAAGAAATTTTATCGACTTTTCATCTCAATTAACCGAATTTCATTATCTTCAAAAAGTGCAATATTAAAAGGGCGATGTATATTTTTAACGCGGATCAATATAACAAATTGTAGAAAATTTCAACGAGGTTTTAAATGTTCGCGAGTTTCGAGATTTACAGAGCGATTTTTAGAAAGTTATAGAGCTTATAATGCATAACATATAAATAAACAACTGTAATTGCAAAATAAATAAATAAACAAATAATATGTTATTTATTGTAACGCGAAGTAAGAGACCCTAGAAGCAAACGATTATAGGTTATGTTTGATGACAGTTTTAACATGCTTGAAACACCCTTTTTCAATATTTGCAATCAAAATGAGTTTTCTATTATAATATTTTTTGTGTATACTATCAAGAAAAACTGTTTTCTATTAGAAATATTTAAAAAATAAAGTTTAATCAAATAAAAACTGTCATTATACATAACCTACAATTGTTTGCTTCTCGGGTCCCTTTCTTTGGAACGCGTAAGGAAAATTTCAAACCAGACAGTAGAAAAAGCGAGCGTAGTCAGACCAACTTTAATTTAAAGTCAGACAGTAGAAAAAGGAAGCATAGTCAGACAAACATAGATTTAAAGTCAGACAGTAGAAAAAGCGAGCGTAGTCAGACCAACTTAAATTTAAAGTCAGACAGTAGAAAAAGGAAGCATAGTCAGACAAACACAGATTTAAAGTCAGACAGTAGAAAAAGCAGGCATAGTCAGACCAACGAAAGATTTAAAGTCAGTCAGTAGAAAAGGCAAGCATAGTCAGACCAACGCACAGATTTTAAGACAGACAGTAGAGAAAGTAAACACAGTCAGACAAACACAGATTTAAAGTCAGACAGTAGAAAAAGCAAATATAGTCAGACCGACGTAGTAAGAAATATTTAAAACCAGTCAGTAGAGAAAGCAAGCAATGTCAGACCAATAAAGCAAAAAATATTTAAAAGAAGATAGTATAGAAGAAGCAAACTAATGTTTTATTTGGTCTGACAATTTTTGCTTTATCTACTGTTTTATTTTAAACCTCCCTTGCTGCGTTGGTCTGACTATGCTAGCTTTCTCTACTGATTGGTTTTAAATCTTTCTTTCGGCGTTTGTCTGACCATACTTGATATTTCTACTGACTGGTTTTAATTATTTTTTACTGCGTTGGTCTGACTATATTAGTTTTTTCTACTTTTTAATTTTGTCGTACTGGGCTTGTCTGACTATACTCGTTTTTTCTACTTTCTGCTTAAAAACCTCTCCTATTGCGTTTGGCTGACTATGTTTGCTTTTTCTACTGTCTGACTTTAATTTCTTCTTACTGCTTTGGTCTGACTATGCTAGACTTTTCTACTTAAATCTTTATTACTGCGTTTGTCTGACTATATTTGCTTTTTCTACTTATTAATATTCTCTTGCTGTGTCGGTCTGACTATGTTTGCTTTTTCTACTGTCTGACTTTAATTTCTTCTTACTGCTTTGGTCTGACTATGCTAGCCTTTTCTACGTAAATCTTTATTACTGCGTTTGTCTGACTATATTTGCCTTTTCTACTTATTATTGTTGTCTTACTGTGTTGGTCTGACTATGTTTGCTTTTTCTACTGTTTTTTTCTTTTTCTACTGTAATTCTACTAATTCTTGTTGGTTTGACTATATTTGTTTTTTCTACTTCTTAATTTTGACTTACTGCGTTCGTCCGACTGTACTTGCTTTCTCTACTGTCTGGTTTTAAATCATTTTTACTGCGTTCGTCTGACTATGCTTGCTTTTGCTACTGCCTGACTTTAAATATTTTTTACTATGTTGGTCTGACTATGTTTGTTTTTTCTACTTTTTAATTTTGTCTTACTGTATTGGTCTGACTATGCTTGCTTTTTCTACTGTATGGTTTCAAATCTTCGCTAATCCATATTTATTTTTTTAATTTATTGTGACGCTCCACTAGGGAAGGGACCTTATTCGCTCTTGATATAAGGTCCCTTCTCTCGTGGAGCATCACATATGTGTATAAACATATTAACATGGAATTATAAAAATTAAATTATTATTAAATTCTTATTGTTAACATTTTTTTATATATTTTTTTATATTTTTTTATATATTTTTTAATATGTTTTTTATATATTTTTTTATATTTTTTTTATATATATTTTTTTTATATATATTTTTTTTATATATATTTTCTTATTAAAAAAACCATTAAATTTACAATGTGCCGTCTCACAAAATACATTCTAAAACTGTGTAAAAAAATTGTTTTAAACAATACTAAACTGAAACTCCTGTGTTTGAGAATTTTATGGGCAATTCCCGTGTTCGGGAAGATTTAGGGGGATGAAACTTTTATGGTAACTTTCTCTACAAATGACAATTTTCTGTTATGAGTTTTTAGAAGTTAGAATTGGCTTGTTTTTCACAAATTTTTCAAGTTTAAGGGCTGCGGAAACGAGAATAGAAAATTACGATAGTAAAGCTCTTAATTTCCTTTTCTCATCGAGACCAAATAAAACTTTATTACCAACCTGACTTCTCGGCAAAATTCAGTCAGACAAAATATTATATTATAACAAATATTCGAATCATACTTTTTTAAAAGGAATAACCGATTCTACCACAACCTTTCGCCACATCAACACAAACTTTTCTTGAATCCAAAAAGTAATTTCACTTAACAAATAATGCACTTAATTAATTTCACTTAATTAAGTATCACAGGAAAAACAAAATGTTAAATTTCAAGATGAACTTGAATTTTTACAGGCATATAGAATTCCAATTTATTTTGAAATTTAGATGATGCATTGAAAAAGAACATTTTATTTTCCCTGTGTAGATTTTACTCAAGATTTTTCTTGTACTCTTTGTTTTATTTTCCGTGTAGAAAGAATAGATTGGTGTTAATTGTATATATAGAGACTAGGTGTGAAAAGTAAAGAAATAATTGAAGCCAATATCGATCATTGGCAGCGTCAACGACCCGGAAGTGACGTCTTTCATTTCTGTAGACAAACGAAAGTAGCGGCCTATTGTAGGCGGCATATATGTATATATTATGAGTATAGGTATGGAGTATAGTAGAGAGAGGCATCCGTATGGTAGAGAATGGTGATGCAAGAGTCCGTGGCGTCGGGACGACGCTCGGTCGATCAATACACACTACCACCCCTCTGCTCCACAGTCACCCTTTCACCCTTTCACCCTCCACCCACACCTTCCTAACAACCCCTGCTAGCTGCTTTAGCACTGTACGGACTGTACTGGCGTCTTACCGGCTCGCTAGTCCTGTGCTAGGAAGAAAGGTGGCTCACCCTTATGTAGGTGGCTCAAAGCGCTCAACCAGGGTGCTGGGTAATTAAGTTTATGTTGATTTGTACCCCATCGATTCTCCACTTACCGCAACTACGCCTCGTAAAACAAACTCACCGAGCAATTTTTAGATTCAAAATTCAATTTTTATTCTCTTCATTAATATGCCCTTTGTGAATTTATGGTTATTTTTGTATTTTTGATTCATCTTGAGTTTTATATTTAATTATATTATATTTTGTATCTATTTTGTATTTTTGATTAATCTTGACTTTTATATTTAATTATATTATATTTTGTATTTATTTTGTATTTTTGATTAATCCCGGCTTTTACATTTATTTTATTTATAAAATGGAATTTGGATTCGATGGGGTCTAGTTCGAATTCGGTTCGATTAAAAAGTACGGATCTCATTATTCTGATTGAAGTAAAATGAAATTTGTTTTCACACAGAGTCTCTTTAATTAATTTTTAAAGGATGGATATAATACACATATAATAATATATATAAAATAATAAAATACATTTTGAAGCATTTTTATAAAATAATTATTTCTTTTCATAAAATAATTATTCTTTTTCATAAAATAATTATTTCTTTTCATAAAATAATTATTTTATTTTCATAAAATAATTATTTTATGAAAATGCTTATAGAAATCGAAGCAGAGCAATTCAATATTTTAGAATTTCAATTTTATAAAATTGAACAAAATATTAAAAATTTAAATAGACCTTCTTTTCAATCCAATAGCAGATGCTAAATATATTTATTATCAAGAATATGGACTTGATTCTAAAATTCGCATTTATTTTAAACGTACAATAAAAAAAAGTTTCTTTTGATTTAAAGAAACAACTTTATTTGACTTGTATCTTTCGTTAAAATTCATTATTCTTTCATTTAAAGAAATTTTCTTTGTTTCAAACAAATTTTTGACTTTAATTCAAAAAATATTTCTTCAACCCTACATTAATACTAGAATTTCTTTCATTTGATAGAGAAATTTCTTTAAATAAAATAAAATTTCTTTCAATCAAAGTTATTTTCTTTTCAATCAATGTTATTTGTATTTATTTTTTTGTTGAATCAAATAGATTTTGTTTGAATAAAAAAATTGCTGTTAAGTCAAAAAATTGCTTCTAAATCAAAAAATTGCTTCTAAATCAAAGAAATGGCTTCTAAATAAATGAAATTGCTTTCTAAATCAAAGAAATTGTTTTTAAATCAAAGAATTTGTTTTTGAATCCAGAAAACCCTTTTTTGATTCTTTTTTTGATTTTTTTTTAAAATTGATCTTGAATCAAATCAAAAAAGTTAAAGAATGTTATTTATTTAAATTAAGAAAAAGCTTTTTTTTTACTTCAGTCGTCTGATTCAAAAATAAAAACTTGACTTAAGAATAATGGGAATTTAAATCCTTAATAGTTAATAAAAAATCTACCACAGTTTGTATACAATTTGTGATTATAATTTGTAAAAAATTTATAAGATGAAACATGATTTGTGATTAAAATGTTTCTAAATATAAATAAGTTGTGATTAAAATGTTTCTAAATATAAATAAGTTGTGATTAAAATGTTTCTAAATATAAATAAGTTGTAATTAAAATGTTTCTAAATATAAATAAGTTGTGATTAAAATGTTTCTAAGTATAAATAAGTTGTGATTAAAAGTTTTGAACAATTTGTAATTAAAATTTCTGTATATAATTTGTAATTCGTTTTGTAGATAAAGTAGAATTCTGAATAAAATAAAAGTAAGAAAAATGAAGGAAGAGCTTAAATGTAGAATTTCGATATCGATCCTCAATTGTCTCGGTTTTTCTTTTGATACCATGTTTGAATGCAGTGAACCGAACACCAAGCTTTTTGCAATGGACCACAGAGAGGTGGTCCATTGCTAAAATGCCATTTAACTTGTGTGAACTTCATGTGACACAATGCAGTTCTCTCGTTATTTTTCTGCATTATTAAAAGTTCACGCATTCATTAAAAGTCACCTCTTTTCATCATTTTTAAATTAAGCTAAAACGCCGGATTTCTTTTTTTCAATAGATCAAGACTAATTAAAACTTTCTTTTAAAATCCATAACTATTCAAATTCACTTTCAATTAATTTTCATCCGTTTTTTAGTACATAATGTATTTAAAGCGTTCGTTGAAGTTAGCATTTGTTGATGCATTTTTTGAAGTTCAATTATTTAGTTTGGTTTTTAATTCTCATTTTCGAATTAAATTTGCATTCTCGAATATCAATGTTTGAATTTTGAATTATTTCTTTATTGTCTAATTGCATTTTTATTCGCGAATTATTTTTTATTCTCTAATGACTTTCTTATTCTTGAATTATTTCTTATTCTTGAATTATTTTTTATCCTTAATTATTTTTTATCCTTAATTATTTTTTATCCTTAATTATTTTATTATTCTTGAATTATTTTTTATCCTCTAATTATTTTCTTATTCTTGAATTATTTTTTATCCTCTAATTATTTTCTTATTCTTGAATTATTTTTTATCCCCTAATTACTTTCCTATTCTTGAATTATTTTCTATCCTCTAAATTCTTTCTTATTATTGAACAAAATTCTTGTTGTTGAATTAAGTTTATTTTCTGCAATGAAGTAACTATTTTTATTAAAAAACTTCAGTGTTTGATTTCCGGTATTTAATTTTAAATCGGACCCTAAACCTTTTCAGGAATGTTAGGACACTTAAAGCTCAGACATAAAACGAGGCAAAACCCAGTTTATATATTCTCGTTCTATTTACTTTCAAGCGCTGAAATTTCACGAGATTCCTGTCGATATTAGACACAGTCTGCAGGCATCATTTTGTAGATGAAATAACTTTATTTTCTCTCAATTTCCCTAGAATATTGAATATTTTTCTACGAATACATTGTTATAATTTTTGTAATTTTTTGGTTCGTGATTTTTAAATTAATTGTAATTTTGTAATTCTATGTGAAAATAGTTATTTATTTGAAAAGAATAATTTATGTTATTTTTCATGATAAAAAATTAACAAGCTTCGCGCCAGAAAAATTTCTTTTTACATAATTTAACATTTTTTTTAAAACAAAAAGTTAAAAAATATATATATACTTGCATTTTCTTTGTATATTGAAAAATTGTATATACGTCTGTGATTTCGAAATGCTGAGAATTGAGGGAAAATGTATACGCATATATATTTATCAGGGGAAGTGAAACCATAACTGCAATACTGCGTGACACATCTCGTATTACTTGAAGCATTGAGAAATTACACTGACTTTCATAGTGCATATTACAAGTCACGTATATGCGCCTGAATCGGCATAAATCATTCAAATGAAATTCATACAAGTTTTATTTTCACTTCTTCACTATTTTATTGATTTCAATCCTAATTTGTTTCATTTTTTAGTATTTTAATATTTATTATTATTCATTATATTTTATTATAATTTATTATAATTTATTATTATTTATCATTATTTATTGTCATTTATTATAATTTATTATTATTTATTATAATTTATTATAATTTATTATTATTTATCATTATTTATTATTATTTATCATTATTTATCATTATTAATTATTATTTATCATTATTTATTATTATTTATTATTATTTATCATTATTTATTATTATTTATTATTATTTACTATTTTTTGCAATTTTAATTGTAATTTCAAGAATATAGTCGTTAATAAATGAATAAATAAATAAATAGTACAACTAATAACAGAAAATAAACTCGAATCAAGAAAATTGAATTCAACATAGGTGCAAATATTCGTTTGAGTTTAATGAAATCAGTTTGAATAGAAATACTTAGCATTCGCTATGCTTATATAAATAAGTAGTAAAAACACGATATGGTCAGACACATAGAATATCAGTTAATATCGCACTTTTCAATTTGCAATAAAATTATTCTCTTTCATGTAATTTTCATCTAAACTATCTTTCCTTTTTCTATGAATGTTATTTTGTAAAAAAAGAAGAATAGAAAAAATAGAATAGAAAAAATAGAAAAGAAACAAATAGAAACAAAAACAAATAAAAATAGAAACAAAATAGAGACAAATTAAAATAAAAACAAAATATAAACAAATTAAAATAGAAACAAAATAGAAACAAAATATAAACAAATTAAAATAGAAACAAAATAGAAACAAATTAAAATACAAACAAAATATAAATAAATTAAAATAGAAACAAAATAGAAACAAATTAAAATAGAAACAAAATAGAAACAAATAAAAAGAGAAAAAAATAGAAAAGAAAAAAAATCGTTTTCTATAAAAGCTTTTTAAAAAACAGTGAGAGTTTTAGTTAAAAGCCAGACATTGATATAAGAACATACGCGCATTTATTTTCACAGGTCATTAATTTCCAAAGGAACTCAAGAAAATCAGTTAGGTTGTCTGGAAAGAATGTTCGCAAAGTATGTAGCAATCACTACTGTGGAAAAAATACGCACTATAAGATTAAGATCCAACAATTCACCAAATGTCTCGATACCTACAGAATATTGGTAATAAAAATGATTCTCCATTCGCTCATAACTCCATTTTTCATTTCGCAACTTTACCCAAAAAACCACTCATTATATTCCAAAACCACTCATTACATTCCAAAATCCAAAATTATTTCAAATCCATTAAAACCACAGGCAAACATCCTGTTTAAATTCAAACGTTTTAATTGTCATATATGCATTTTTAAAGTACAATTTTTAACAACCAGTAGAATGTACTACTGGTTTTTAAAGTAGAATGTACTACTGGTTGTTAAAAATTGTACTTTAAAAATGCATAAAATTAGAATGTACTACTGGTTGTTAAAAATTGTACTTTAAAAATGCATATAATTATATATTATTATACAATTATTATAAAATAATAATAAAATAATAATAATTTTGATGATTTTTTTGTATAAGTACAATTTTGATCTGAATGAGTCTTAATTATTATAGAAAGTAAAAAGCTATTGATTGAAAACTATAGACTGTATCTGAAACTTTGGTAATTGTAAATTCGTACATTCATGATAGATTCATCAAAAGGATGAGGTACGATTTAGAGATATCGATCATCGATGCATCCAATAAACAATTGAATAGGTATACATAGGACAAGCAAACTCGTTCGCGAATTGATTGCATGCACTGCAAACTGCGGTTAATGAGGGAAGTTTTGTTCAATGAAAGTATGAGCAATGCTATCGCTGGATAATTATTATTGTTATTGGTGCTCTTCACTAACAAGGACCCTTTCCAGTAATACATACTTAAAAAAAAATTCACACGCAAGATTAATGCTCAATGACTTTTTAAACAATGCACTCAAAAACATATGCATTTTAAAGAGCTTTTATATTTATTTTCCCTCCACGTATCAAATTCCGGACTATTTTTCATACAATTCATCCCAGATTTTTCACTCGTTAAATAATGAAATAATGAATAGTGAAAAATAATGAATAAGGAAAATAATGGATAGTGAAAAATAATGAATAGTGAAAAATAATGAATAATGAAATAATGAATAGTGAAAAATAATGGATAGTGAAAAATAATGAGTAGTAAAAAACAATGAATAGTAAAAAACAATGAATAGTAAAAAACAATGAATAGTAAAAAACAATGAATAGTAAAAAATAATAATATAACAAAAAACCTAAAAGCAAAATGAGAAGAAATTATGAGAGCAGAATATTTTAAGAAACAGTTTTAAAAAAGAATCTTAAAATTTATTTATTAGGAATGAATAGTAACAAATAATAATATAACAAAAAACCTAAAAGCAAAATGAGAAGAAATTATGACAGCAGAATATTTTAAGAAACAGTTTCAAAAAAAAATCTTAAAGTTTACTTATTAGGATTTTACGACACTAAAAAAGCTTTTGAAATATGACGTGGGAAAGTTGAGAAAAATACTCCCGAAGGAAAAAACTTGATTGCAAGTTGCTTAAACTTTCTTTTTAAAAAATGGAGTATATTAGGAGAGAATGGAGTTTGAGTTTGCATTCGTTTCGAGAGGCTAACAAGGCTTCTACACATTTTTCCTTTTATCGACCTCCCTTCAGAATACACTTACATTCTGTAACGATTTCTGCCTTGCCAGCCCTTAAGAACTATCGGATGTGCGCGCTTCCGTTTGATTTTACGAGATAGCTCATATTTAAAGTTACTTCCAACAAAAGCACTTTCAACAAAAAATACAAAATTTTCATACATGAATATGAATATATGGTATTTATAAAACCGTATTTTAATATATGGTATTTATAAAACCATATTTTAATATATGGTATTTATAAAACCATATTTTAATATATAGTATTTTTAATACCATATTTTAATATATGGTATTTATAAAACCATATTTTAATATATGGTATTTTTAATACCATATTTTAATATATGGCATTTATAATACCATATTTTAATACATGGTATTTTAAAATCATATTATTCATCAAGAATTCAGGAATCTGGCATTAATTGCAACTGCGGATTTCCAGCTTCTTAAAATAAAATTAACCCAATTTTTAACTTCGATTTTTAAACATATTTTTGTCCCGGACTTGACTCGAAAAGTTTTGAACTTGAAACAAATCGTAGTCGTTTTTTGATAAATCGTTTATAGACGAATTTTTGAATTTAAATTATTACTTTTCTATTATCAAGTTGCATATTTGAAACTCCTTTTAACTCTATTTTTGATTTCAAGTCGTTCAAATTGATTTTTAGAGACGAATTGACCATTACAAAGTTCTGGACTTTCATTTGAACGAAATTTGCTTTTTTCTTTTTAGCATTTTAAAAAATATTTATAATTATTATTATTTATTCGCAGTTTTCTTGAAAGTATCAACTTGATAGCAAAAAGTATCAAATTGATTACAAAATCTTCATCAATTTGATATTTTTTATGCCAATTTGATACTTTTAAGTAAACTTTGTTATAACTGTGTAATTTCCACATAAACCACATTCAAAATTATTACTTTTTGAAAATCCTATTTTTTGAAAAAAATTATTGTCACATTATTTACACCTTGTATACGGGCATAGGGTATATTATTAGGGTATATTAATAGGTATTCAAACAATGTTAACTTTATGAGGAAGCAATAATAAGAATAATGAAAATAGTACAAATTAGTAACAATGTATTTGTATTGTTGGTAAAATTGATTAAAAAAGAAAAAAAGAGAGAAAAAAGGAGATTTTAGTAATAACAGTAACGAAAATGGTATTACAATGTATTCTTAGAATTATCCTTACGATATAAAATTATGCACAATGGATCGAGGATTACGTAAATCCTGAAAGGACTCTATAAAGCTTGTAATATAAAACGCAGAAGGCACAACATTTCTTTTTTTGTAAAAAATCAATTCGAGAGTATGAAAAGGTAAGCAAGAAATATGGTTAGTAATAAAAATTAACAGTATAAAGGTTGAAAAATTAAATTGCACAAAATTAACAAATGAATGTCTAAAAATGGCTTGGAATAAATAATAATAATCGATATCTAAAATAAAAAAAGAAAATGCATATATACTATATGTACAAATAATAAAGAAATAAATAAACAAATAATTAAATAAATAAACAAATAAATAAGCAAATAAACAATCAAATAAACATACAAATAAATAAAGACAAAATAATTTAATTTAATTTATTAAGTAAACGGGCTACAATAAATTACCCTTTTTCCATAAATATTACAACAAAATATGCAGATCATAGAAAAATTATAATAATATAAAA
>WNHD01001389.1:0-19369 GCA_011057455.1 Ganaspis sp. Gsp50
TTGAAGTATCTTTAAATATTTTGAAGCTTTTTAAAGTATCATAAAGTAATATAAAGGATTTCAAGTATTTTGAAGTATTTTAAAGTAATTTGAAGTATTATAAAGTATTTTAAAGTTTTTTTAAACGTAATTTGAAGTAGATTTAAATATTTTTAAGCATTTTGAAGTGTTTTTAAATATTTTGAAATATATTGAAGTGTTTTTAAAGATTTTAAAGTATTTTAAAGTTTTTTTAAAAGTAATTTGAAGTAGATTTAAATATTTTGAAGTATTTTGAAGTGTTTTTAAATATTTTGAAATATATTGAAGTGTTTTTAAAGATTTTAAAGTTTTTTTTAATGTAATTTGAAGTAGATATAAATATTTTGAAGTGTTTTGAAGTGTTTTTAAATATTTTAAAGTTTTTTTTAAAGTAATTTGAAGTAGATATAAATATTTTGAAGTGTTTTTAAATATTTTAAAGTTTTTTTTAAAGTAATTTGAAGTAGATATAAATATTTTGAAGTATTTTGAAATGTTTTAAAATATTTTGAAGTATTTTAAAAATTTTGAGGTATTGGGAAGTATTTGGAATTAATTATAAGTAATTTTAAGTATTTTGAAGTAAATACAAGTGTTTTTAAAAGTTTTAAAACATTATATAGTTTTTCATAATGTTTTAAAAGGATTTAAAATGCTTCAAGAGTACTTCAAAATACTTCAAAATATTTAAAGACACTTAAAAATACTTAAAATGGTTTTAATATTTAAAATAAGGACCTTCAGTAGTTTAAATTCTATAGAAAATTACTTTTGCAATAACCCTAAGAGCATTAATTAAGAAATTTTCATTTTTTCAAAAGTAATTCAAATTCTTATCTGTTCTTACAAAATATTGAAAAATTAATTATTTTTTTTTACACACACAGCTGCATAATATTACTATGTTATTCTTTTTTTTTCTTCATTTCAAAATCCCCTTCTTTAAAATTGAAAATCCCCTTTTACACCTAAAATTGAATGAAAAAACGACCGTGATCCCTGTATTTCTAATTAGAAATGTATATGGCAATCTACATAATTGTACAAGCAAATGTACAAGTAATGTACAAATGAATGAGTTAATGAAAATCATGTTTCCCTGACTCGGAGTGATGGGACGCATGAAAATGACTCACATTTTACTAGTAACAATTTTTGCTGCGACTAATTGGAAGTTGTCAAAAATCCACTTATCAGAACAACGATAATTCGAATTATATGATATATAGATTTCTATATGGTCAAAATTTTATACGCTTGAATTTTATTTAATCCGAAATTGTATTTAATAGATTTTGAATTTAATTAAATATTTAAAAAACTGAATTTTTGTGTAATTAAAATTTATATGACAGTATTTGCACTCAACAGAAATTCCAGGTGTCCGACAATTCTTGTGGTAGAACTATTACATAGCCTTATTTCTAAATATTCGAATTTAAATAAGAAGTTAAATAAGAATTGGGATAAATTTGAATTCTTTTACATAAAAATTCTGTAAATTTAAAATTCTGTCAAATGTGATTTCGCTGAATTTAATGTTTACTAAATAAAAATTCGGATATTTAGAAATAAGGCTATGTAACAGTTCTACCACATGAATTGTCGGACACTTGGAATTTCTGTTGAGTGGAAATACTGTCATATAAATTTTAATTATACAAAAATTCAGTTTTTTAAATATTTAATGAAATTCAAAATCTATTAAATACAATTTCGGATTAAATAAAATTCAAGCGTGTAAAATTTTGACCATATAGAAATCTATATATCATATAATTCGAATTATCGTTGTTCTGATAAGTAGATTTTTGACAACTTCCAATTAGTCGCAGAAAAATTGTTATTAGTAAAATGTGAGTAATTTTCATGCGTCCCAGAGTGATCGCTAAATTCTGATATTGCTTTTAAAATAAAATATTTTGAGAAAAGGTAACTTACGTAACTTTGCAGGGTGGGAGATACGTGGCTCTGGCAGATTATTGTGCAGTTGGTCAATCCGAAGTAACGATGCGAGAAGGGGATCATTTAGAATTGTTGAAGGTTGGCTGTGCAGGTTGGTGGTTCGTTAAATTGATCGGATCCGGAATCGAAGGTTGGGCACCCGCAGCATACTTGGAACCAATCAGCCGAAAAACTTCTCGCAGTTCACAATCTGTGAATAGTCAAGATCCCATATGAAACAGGCGTTTAACACACTAGGCTTAACCTGGTGTGTTAGATAAACCCTAGGTAGTAGTGCAATCGATATAATAATTTCCATTGCGAAATATAAAAAACGTTGCACTATATTCAAATAACCCGATATTTTTCAATCAGATTTCAATTTTTTCATTCCGACTAGAATAAAATGAAAAAGGATCTCTAAGAAGATTATGCAATTAGTCAAGTTTGAAACCTTTTGTAAAATTAAATTCTTGTTTAACAATATGACCAAGTGTTTGGAAATGATTAAAAAGATGAATGAAAAAAATGAAACCTCAATAAAAGAGTATCGTGGTTTTATTCTGGGATGGAAAACAGCTTTATCAAAAATAAAAAATGTCATACAACTGCCATATTGATGTACAAGGGAAGTTTGCAAATACCGATTTTTTAGATATCTATATTGGTCGGAATAAAAGATCAGTTTTGAAGGCCCAACCGATTTTATCGGATTTTACAGAATTTTTCGAGAAAACCGTATCAGAGATACGGATAAATGTAGTAAATGGATAATTGTTTAAAGTAGATAATTGAAATAGGTAGTAGTCCAAAACTTGAAATAATTTTTCAAAGATTGCATAAAATGCTCAGATTAAATGTTAGTCACAACAAAGAAGCAAATGCCCAATCGAGCTATTTTGTGTTTCAAGTAAAACACTTTTACCTGAATCATATACCAAATGTTTGACACATATTTGTACATAAAAGTTAAATTATAAGAAGCGCCCGCAGCATGGGAATTATATTAAATTGTTAAGCAAAAAAGAAGTTTTTGAACGTTTGTTTAAATAGCCAAACGTTTTTCAAACAAAAAAACGTTTTTCTGAGTAAAAGAAACGTTTTGTTAAACAAAAGAAACAATTTTGTGAATACCAAACTACTAGTTATCGCAAACAGTGCCGGTATCCTTAGGTCTCCAAGACCATAAGATAGAGTAATTGTAAGGAATCATAAAAAAACATAAGCGATTAGAACCAAAAACTGATATTCTTCAAGTTCTGAACGCTCACTTGAACTAGATTTGAATTCGTTTTATTCAAATATTTTCAGAAATAACTTTTGGAAATAAAGTTAAAGCGGATTTTGTTTAAAAAGCAAACTAATTTAATTCCAAACAATAGAAATTATTAATAAAACAGAACTTCCTCTATGAGGAAGCAATACAAAATTATTTTTTTATTTATCTATTAATTTTGGATTAAAGTTTAAGGTAAAATTTAAATTTAGAAAATATATGTAAAGAAATATAGTTAAATTAAGCGTTTAGAAATTGAAGAGCATTAAAAACTGTGCAATATTGTAGAGAATATAAAATATCAAAAACTTGTACTTAAGACAACTTGAGTTGAACAAAAGTTGCAGAAGTGTGTGATATTTAATGGTGAGAAACATATTTAAAAAGTTGATATTTGAGAAAGATTGCTTTTGCAGGTTTTGATAAATTCAAGTTTAATGATATTCCATTTTGTACTTGATCGTATTGACATTAGGAGAATAGAACCACAAACAATCTTTATATTCCGAAGACTAATTTAAAAAAGATCATTATTTCCCAGTTTTATTTAAAGGCATTATAGGTAGTAAACATTAATTAAAAAAAAAGTTTTTATAGTAAACTTTCTTAAAAGGCACTATAGTCATTATGATTAGTTTTCAATTTTACGTTATTTTTTAATATTCTCTACTTTTACAAGTTTTTTTCTCTACTTTTACCAACTTCCAAAATTGTCTTTCCATTACGAAAAGTAATATCGAAATTAGTAACTTTCTAAAGAAAATTTTAGACAATTTTACGAATAATTTTGAATACTACTAATGTTAATATTTTACCACTGAATAGAACTGAAAAATTAGACTTGAATTAGCAATTAGTTTAATTAGTTAGATTCTCTTGAATTAGATTTTTTAACTCTGAAAAGATTCGAAAATTATTCTGTTATTCGGTGGAGATCTCAAAGTGTACTAAAAAGCTTTCTTTAAATTGTCGCCCAGTTTTACACCGTCCTCTATAAAAAGGCCTCATCTATTCGAGCTTTCGATATAATTATTATTTTTTTAGAATAACTTTATCTCTACTTATATTGACGATAATTCGTTTTGTGATGTATTATTTGTACGTACTAATTTTAAGTGATTTTAAAAATTTAATTTCAAAAAATTCAAACTTGCGTATTTCGTGATAGTAAATTATTAATGTTAATGGAAGAGTTTTCTGTGACGTAATTCTCTTAAAACCCATTTTTTAGAAAACACGCAAGTTAGAATTATTATTTATTTCTAAGAATTCTGTAAAGAAACGGATCTGTTAATGTTTTACATTTGTTAAGAATATTATTTAGGATCTATTTTTATAGTGAATTTCCTATATTTGATATTTTTTATTTATTAATAAATGATTTATGTATTAAGTAGACCAATTGTGAATTTAGGAAAACGATTTTTTACATCAATAAAGTATATTTCTTGTTTTATAAATCAAATTAAATTAATTTTTCAAATGATTATTTATTTAATTCAAAATTAGTAGTTTAATATTTTTCTTTCAATTTTGTCCAAAGTTAATAACAGACTAGATAAAATATACATTCATATAGACAATAATATTGTCCATTTTAAAAAATATTTAAATAATCATCTTTCTGACTATTTGCAATAACAGTGTACAATGATACCTATATTATAAACAGAACCGTCATTCTTCCCTTAGATAGCAGGCAAATAGAAGGTGTTTTCTGCTTATGATTTTAATAAACATTATTTTAAATAGATTCATTTTATCCTGGTAAATCTAGTTGATTTGTAAAAAAAATAATTCAAGAATTTATAATCTTATATAATAAAAGTTCCTTGGTCGTTCCTTAAATAAAGTCAGACAAATCGTAGAATATATTTTTACATAAATAATAAAAAAATATATATTGCCGAAATCGCTTCTATTTGCAAAGAAAATTTCAATTGTTGAACGTTGGAATTTTTTGAAATCAGATTGAACCTACTACTTCAAATATTCACAAAAATCTTTGGAAATACAATTCAATAATCCAAGAGTTGCTCAACATTTCGAAAAATTATTACATCTAATCTATAATTTTATCCTTATTTCCTCTCATTGCAAAAAATTGTTAAAAATTGTAAATTTTCACTAATTTTAACATCTCGAAGATTATTTGCACAAAAGTCTGTGCGTAGTTTTCTGAATAGAATTGAATCTGTATTTCCGGTTAGAATTTGAAGATGTAGAAATACTTAACAACGATATTAGAATTTCTATTAAGCTTAATTAATACGAACGCATTAAGAGCTTAAAAATGAAGCTCCGTTAGAAAAAAAGCGAAGCACATTGTATTATATCTATTCTAAATAGCAAGTGCAATAATTAACATTTGTAAACATAAACCTAGTCGAACAATCATGTAGGACTTTTTGAAGATTTACAAAATTCTTAAATCACTGAATTGATGATTAAAGTTACAAAAATGAATTAATTTAATTTCTATTCAAGATGGAGTACATTTCTTTACTCTTTGTAAGAGTTACATTGTGAAGCAAATGCAAAAATAAGCGAAGAAAATGTTTCCCTCATTTAGAATGATAAGAGACCAGTATCGAATATAGTTTGTCTAAAAAGTAATTAAAAGATTAGCTTTAAATGTCGCTATTAGAAGCTTTTGCTTATACTAAATAGTATACATACTCCGAATAATGTGACTGTTAGTTTTTAAAAGTTGCACATTTTATGAAGTTGAGATAAAGATTTAAAGACTCTGAACTGTATTAATAAGAGACAAACTTTTAGCAAATTCTTAATTCCAGAAAAACTGAAAGTCGATAAAGGACTAGAAAAATTTCGTAGTTCTTTGATAAGTTGATAATTACCTATTTCATTTTAATTTTGATTTATTTACTTTCGTTTCATTTTTTTTACTATTCGATGTCGTTTAAAATATGTAGTTATTTAATTATTCTTCGTGGTTATAAAAAGATTTTTTATTTGAAATTAAAGAATTAATCACTTTAAATACATCAATTCCTTTAAACACCTATATCAGTTTCTTTAAATATATCATTATTTACAAACTACCATTCAAAAAAATGTTAAAAATCGGAATCAATAATTTGCTAAGATGAAATGCCAGTTGAATGAAAAGATTTAATGAAGGAATTTATAAGGTGTGTTTAAGCACTTAGAAATATTTTATTATAGATACCCTAGTACAAAAACAAATTGATTTTTGATAGACTTATATGATTTATATACATTGGTCTGTTTGTTATTTGTCTGTAAATAAATACTGGTCTGCTGCATTTTGTATGAAAAATGATATCTAATCTAAGAAGATTAGTTCTCAGATTCATCAGACAATATAGAACTTAGCTAAAAAAAGCTACTAATTAAAAAAGACATTTTTCAAGTATCATGAATTTTGACAATTCGATTGTAATTTTCGGAATGCAAAATAAAACAATAGGGACTTGTGTACAAAATGCATTGGATAGAAAGTTTGACCTGAAAGGATTTCATTTCTTATAAAGAATTGTTATAAGAGTGAATTACTATGTAAATAAACAATTTCAGAAATGCTATGAAATTGATATTTCATTTGTTTTTTACCCACTCGAATCAAACAATTTCAAAAATCCTATGAAATTGATATATTTTATTTGCAAATAAAAAAGCAATATGCTTTTCTACACGAAGTTGAAGTCCACAAAGTTTTTGATCAACGATTTGAATTAAAAATATCTTTCTATTTTTTCTTTTCAATTTTTATCTCAATGGGTTTTTTGAAGTTTATTATATTTAACAAATTTCATAAACAAAATTTTAGGTAAAAATGTTTGATGACATTAATGTTTTTTTTTTTTTGAATCGTTGATAAAAAGTTGTCAACTTCAACCAAGTCTTTTTTACCCAAACTTTGCAATATTCTTCAAAATTGAGTTATAAACCCGAAAATAAACAATATCTTATCATGGATGATAAGAATATTTAAAATTATACACATTCGCACGAAAAGCTCCAAAAATTGTTAGAATAACGTTTTTTTTTATTATAAAAAATAAACATTTTTGTTTTGATACCTATACTTTTTCAAAAATCACTAGAAATTTGGTAAAACGTAAATAAAGCATTAATAAGAGAGATAAAAAAATCAATTCATACAAATTTTGAATACAAAAGAATGGGTTTCAAATTTGAAAAAATAGTAATAAATAAACATTTAGGCAAGATTTTCCGTCTGAGTTTTGGATAGTTGTTTCTGTATTTAAAATTGATTTTACATATTTAACATTTTCCTATAAAACTTTTCATTTCCTTGTTCAATTTTGCAACATAAGATAAAATCCATTAGTGAATAAAAATCATCTGTTTTGTTTAGACATTGTTATGTTAAAATCCTTTAAAATCTTAAACTCCTCTCTACAAAGTTAGTTTCTCGTTTTTGAATGAGGTCAAATTAATTCTGGGAATAAACTCTAGATGGAGCAAGATTCAGAAGGTCAATTTATTCACTTGCCACGATCACTATACTGAGTTAAGCGTCCCATTCATTATTGTTCATACTTCATTGCAACAGTGTGTCTGCTATTCTCCAGAAAGATTGTCGTGGTCGATAGTTTTCATTTCATAAATTTTCTTAAAATAGTTATTTATCCTTACTTTAAAACATTCAACAATCTTTATTAAAAATGGCTCCTAATGCACAAGAACTTCCAAAAGAAAAACTTGAAACTCCTCATCGAGGAATAAGTGCTGTTTTACTTGGACCACCCGGCAGTGGAAAAGGCACTCAGGTAATTTGTTACTTAATGTTTAAATGAACTTTGAACCCATATTTAACAAGTAATCAGTTCAGAGCCAGCTTCATTTTTTCAGTCATAAGAATGTGTAAACATCACACTTGCTCCAAAAAATAGAACATATGCACTCTCTTGACATTTCACAAAACCAAATTACTCGACATTTGGACAATTTAACAAAAAAAAACGCCAATTAATTTATTAATCGAATCTCAAGAATGGATTTGCTAATTATGTAACAATTATTATAAGAAATAGACTTGGAATTAAGTCTAAAATTTGTGAGAATTTTGCGGAATCTGTTTTTCCAGTATCTTAAAGTTGTAGATTTTTTGAATTTCGTTTTTTAAAAAAGATTTAAAATGAATTATAGGCTCCACGTTTGAAGGACAGGTATTGCGTATGCCATTTATCAACAGGAGATATGTTGAGAGAGGAAATTAAATCGGGATCTGATATCGGAAAGAAAGTAAAATCCATAATGGACGATGGAAAATTAGTAAGTGATGACCTTGTAGTTGATATGATTGACAAGAACCTGGACCTGCCTGAATGTAAACGAGGTTTTCTCTTGGATGGTTTTCCAAGAACTGTCCCGCAAGCAGAAAAAGTAAATGTTCTTATTATTCTAATTTACAGTGATGTTTATTTAATTGTAATTAAGTAAATTTAATTAAAAAATTATTAGCAGAAAAGAATATTTTCAATAAATATTATAAGCAAATATTATTAATAACATTAATTTCAGTAGCAGCCAATTTTAAAAAATGCAATTTACAATTAAATAAATCAAATCCAATTTGAAATTTAATTTTTTTAAATGCTCAATTTTTATATTTGTTTATGATACAAATGTATGTAACCTTTTTTAATTTATTTGCAAATAAATATAAATATTATTACTAAGTATATATTTAACTGTAAATAAGAATATCGAATTTTCTTTAAGCTGGATGAGATGCTGAAAAAGAGAAAAACACAACTTGATGCAGTAATCGAGTTTGGAATCGACGATAACCTTCTAGTAAGAAGAATTACGGGAAGATTAGTACATGCAGCAAGTGGTCGATCCTATCATGAAGAATTTGCTCCACCTAAAGTCCACATGAAAGACGATGTAAGAATTTCTTCGCAATTTTAAAATAATGATAAGCAAAGCTGATTCTTTATTGACAGTTATATTCCGTTGTTCAAAAACTTCTCTTAAAAATAAAATTAATTGTCCATCTAATCTCAATCTAATCAATCGTCAATTTTTTATTTATTTTTATTCTGCATTAAAAATCTTATTTTACAATTGGATATATTGTATTGGAAATCGCAAATATAGAGAAAAGATTTTCTAGTGATTTCAAATCATAAAAAAATCAAGCAGATATTTATCTATTGGCGAAGTTATCTGCTGACCTTTATTAAAAATTCAGTCTTTAAAATAACAAGATTAACATTAGCTGCTGTAATTCTGTTCTTATTTCAATATTCAGCATTTTCAAAGATCGGAATTTTATAGAAATTTCGTTCATTTTCTTTTTGTAGTCTAAATGAATTAGTATTTTATTCAAATAAATTTTTAATCTGGAATAAATCATGAAAAATAATATACATCTTGAATAAAACATGAAAAATAATAAATAAAAAATAATAAATCTTAAAAATAGCAAATTAAAAAAAATAATTTACAAATCTTTTTTATTTTACTAGATAACTGGCGAGCCTTTGATCAAGAGATCAGATGACAATGTAGATGCTTTAAAAAAACGACTGGCTAATTATCATACACAAACTCAACCTCTAGTCGACTACTATGCTCTTCAGGGAATTCATAATTATGTAAATGCAGCAAAAAGCAGTGAGCAGGTTTTCAGAGATATTGACAAAATCTTTATGAACTCGATTAGACAGGATCAAAACAAAAGCTTCTTTAGTCGGCTTTTCTCCTAATAACAGACACAAAGTAAAATCTGCTCGAATTTACAGCATCGATAAAATGGAAGTACACGTTTTAGGCAAAAGCAAGTTTCACGAGCAGAAAATTCGTGTTTGTTGATAAGTAGTGGTATTCCAGAAGAAATAATTCCAGATAACAGTGTAATATTCGCTCAATTACAGTGCATTGAAGATAGAGAACCAATCGTTAAAATCCGTAATGTTATTTTTAATTTGGCCTCCATTGATTTTACGACGAGAATGTCGGAAATTCCAAATTACTTCCCAACTTTAATAGCACAACGACTAGATTTCACTGTAGATTTTTGGGAAGAGATGGTGATTAGAATAGATGCAGAGTTTTAAAATAAATGTTATCGGCACGCTTTATTATACACGAAAAAAAAAGTATTTTGCTAGACACGCGTTGTACTTACAGGTAATGTCTAATCTAATATTTTGAGAATTTAAAACGAACTTGTGAATAGTTAATCCAATTATCGTGAATTTCAAACGAAACTAGGAATAGCTAATCCAATTTTTGAGAATTCCAAACTAACCTAGAGACCTGATGCAAACTTCTACAGCGATAAAGTTTATTTTAGAAAGAAATAAACTATTAGAAAGTCGAATTGCTTGGTGCTGCTAATTTTGCATAATGGAGGCATATATATATAAAAAAAAGAGTGATAAAGCACTAAGAATTTATCTAAGATAGCTGACCATTGTCATAATATTCTATTTTTATTCTGAAGCAGATTCTATTTAAAGATTCAAGATCTGAATTCAAATGTTTATATAGTTGCCAAACATTAATTTACTTTTCATTTGTACCTGCAAGATGTATTAAACCATCTATTGCCTTGTGAGGATATGTATTTTGGATTTTTTTTTTTTAACAAAATGAACTTTTTTGTATGCTCTTTTTTATAGACACAGATGTAAAGAATTGTTTGTTTATTACTAGCTTAAAAATAATGCTTTATAATTAAAATTATCATTATAAACTATTACTATATCTTGTTTTAATTAACTGCGACAATTAACCGAATTTCTGGTCAAATGTGAGTAATCATGATAATATATTTTCAAATGCACATTTGAAAAGATATTTCATTTATAAAATTGAACAAAGTGGTCAGCGTGTGAAAAATATGAAGACGTACCTCTGGCATTGCCTACAAATTTTACAAATATGCCTATAGAATTATAATAGTTTATTGACTAAACGGGGAAATATTCTGTTATAGTGTTATTAGGAAATGTGTACAGTACAGTGTACCACAAACTGTAAAAAAATAAAGCCTAAACAAAAGAATGTTCAAGAGTGAAGAACTTTTATTTTCACCATCACCTAATTTCGAACCAATCTACTTTCTTACTTATTTTAGTCACTATTCATAAAACTTGTATCATTATTAACTAAAATTAATCAAATGATTGTCACGAACTAAAAATTAGAGTCAAACATTAGAAAATAAATCAAGAAAAGAAGTTTGTAACAAACCTTAACGACAATTAGGATTTAGCACCAGATTTCCACAATTATTCGCCTGCCGCAGTTGACTTAGTTCTTTTGAATGAAAATTAACTGCCAGGAGATACTTTCTAAGTAGTTGTAACACTTGCGATCACTTTAAAATGACAAAATTAGAAATCCACTCCTTGACGTAAACACTGCATGCTTAAAACAACTGACTAACGCGCTGGAAAAGTACCGCTGTTAATATTTTTTTGAAAATAATCGATACTCGTTCGAGAATCGAAAGTGTCTGTCCCTTGGAAGTACCTATGGGGCTGTATTCGTCAGCTGTCAAAAGAAAATGTAAACAAAATATATAGTAAATAATTTTGATTTATTCCTGTGGTTGTTTGATTTTTGTAGAATATAAAAAGTTGTTGAATATTTAAACAATGCTTTTTTAACTGACTTCAGATGTGTCTTACTATATTCGAACATTCATTGTTTTAAAAAGCGCGCACCAAATTTGTTAATATAATAATTAAGTTAGTGTTGTTTTAATAATCGGATTAATCACTTATTATATTAGTTTTATAATTTATTATATTGTTATTTAAATCATACCAGCAATTGTGTGAAATTTATTTTTCTAAGACTGCATTTGCTACATAACCTCAATTAATGTTAACATTCGTAATGTTGATCTTTAAAATGTGTATTTTAAACTGCACTTTAACGCTAATTTTTATGATAATCAGTGATATTCGTAATGATTACTTAATTTCGAGATTTTGATTTAATTTTATAATACAATAATTTTATATTTATATAATTACATTTGTAATTCTTTATTATTTGAAAGCAAAAAAAGACCGAACAAAAATTAATTCTTTTCAAGTTTTATTGCTAAGTAAATACATACAATTTTAATTTTACTTTTATATAATTTTCAATTAACGATTAATAATTATTTGTAAATATATAAACATTATCGTCAAAATCAATAACAATTTTAATCAAATTTTAAATGTTAAAAGCTAAACGATGTTTTTAAAATATACTGTTTAAATAATTTCTAATCAATATAATTATCTAAGGATTATCTAATAATTTTAATAATTATTTCTGCTTTCAGGTATTTTAAATCCTAATTAATAAAGGAACACGAATGTTAAAAATCGATGCCTACAGTCTCAGGAAAAATTAATTATCCTAGAAGGTAACAATCAAATTACAATTATGACATAATGCGCAACGTTCATAGAAAAACAATTCAGAAAAAATTGTTTCTCATTTTCTATTAATTTAAATATTTGAAAACAAATGTCAGAAAGTGTATTAGTAATGCGAATTGTAATTTTTTGGTACTTTATATTCATAAATAATATGATATTGAAGTTTGCAAATTTTTTTTTCGTTTACGAAAAACTGAAAGGCAACTTTTTTTTCATTTACTATTTTTTCCCGTATTTATATATAAACTTTTTAACAACGTAAGTCAAAACGAATCTTTATAAATTGTAAATAAATATTTAAAAAAGTTGAAAACAGAAAACATTTGTTCCTTTATATTACGTAAACGAAAAAACGCAAACTTCAATAACGTTCATAAACTTAGTTTCAATTATTTTATAAATTAAGGACAAATAATCAAAAGTAAATTTGTTTTCTTGTTCGTTTTTGCTATAAACGTTGTGCACTAGACAATCATTTACAATTTACATGTTTTCATAACTTGGAAGATATTTACACAACAAAAACTAACACCGGCTGGAATTATAAATAAATAATACAATTTGCAGGGAATATTCCAAGAAAATGTAATTCATATCAGGGTTATTTGAAGACAATTTTGATAATAATAAAGAAGGGAAGAATATCTTGCTACAAGTCAACTTGGATAATAATAAAGAAGGGGAGAATATCTTGCTCCAAGTCAATTTGGATAATAATAAAGAAGGAAAGTACAACCAGAAACAAATTTTGACAAGAAAGAAAAAAAAAGGAGAAATAAAATAAAAGGATAAAATAAATTGAAACCATGTTTGTCTACTTGAGTAAAAAAATAGCAATCCCAAACAACTTTCGACTAAATTGTGTCGCTTGGAACGAAAAACAAGGATTCATCGCAGTTGGAGGAGAAGACGGTCTCCTGAAAGTTCTGCGAGTCGATGGAAATGCTAGCGGACCAGGAAGCAGTAGCAAAACTCGTGGCCTAGCTTCCGGCAGTAACCTTAGCATGAATCAAACTTTGGAAGGCCACAATGGACACGTACAGGTTGTTACTTGGAACGAGGAATACAAGAAGCTAACTTCCAGCGATCAGAACGGCGTTATAATCGTTTGGATGCACTACAAAGGATCTTGGTACGAAGAGATGATAAACAACAGAAATAAATCAGTGGTGAAAGGAATGGACTGGAGTTTCGATGGACAAAAGATCTGCATTGTCTACGAAGACGGTGCAGTAATAGTTGGATCAGTAGATGGAAATAGAATCTGGGGAAAAGATTTGAAAAACACAGCTCTCTCTGCAGTCCAGTGGTCCCCTGATGGAAGATTCCTTTTGTTTGGTTTAAAGAACGGCGAGGTGCATCTTTTCGATAACCAAGGCACTTTCTTAACGAAATTAAATGTCGTGCCTTTGAGCACAGGTCAGCCTCAAACAATTGTCGCGATGCATTGGTACGATGGGAAAAATGGTTACACGTCCTTGGAGACTCCCACTCTCGCTATTTGTTATCAAAGCGGAAAAGTACAGTTAACGAGAGACACAGCTGATGAGAATCCGATCGTTATCAATACCGGAATGGCTGCAGTTTGGTGCGCCTGGAATAGTTACGGTTCCTTGCTCGCAGTCACGGGAATTTTGCAAAGTTTCAACACCGGGGACAAGGAATCGAACGCGATTCAATTTTACACTCCGCACGGTCAGCATGTCAGGACCTTGAAAATTCCTGGCAGAGAGGTCACTTGTTGTTCCTGGGAAGGAGGATCTTTGAGAGTAGCCTTGTCTGTGGATTCTCATATTTATTTCGCGAATATAAGACCAGATTATAAGTGGACTTATTTTAGTAATACGGTCGTGTTTACGAATGAAAGGATCAGCAAGGATGGAATCTGCATCACTTTTTGGAATACTAGTAATAACACTTGCTGCACCAAGTATGTGAGGTCTTTGATCTCGATTGCGTCCCACGGAGAACATTGTCTACTGGCTGTTAAGAATGACCCAGTGCAAGGATCCGAGCAGTTTGTTTTAATGGTTTGTAACACGATTTCTACTCCGATAGATACGAAATTCACGGATTTGGAACCTTTGTGGGTAAGCATGACAAATAACGCAGTCATCGCAGCTTCTAAGAATAATTTTCTGATTTGGAATTTTCGAACTCCGCGTACTTCGATTTTGAATGCGGGGAGAATTAGAAGGGATAAAGTATATCATGTGGATGATACACCGACGGGAGTGACGGAAGTTATTCATGATTTGGATAAAGATAGGAGCTTTGAAACTCCGTTGAACACGAAAGCTACAATGGATCCAATTTGTTGTGTTTGTGCTACTGATAAGGTTCTGCTGCTAGGCAGGGAATCTGGAATGATTCAGCGTTATTCTCTTCCACAGGTGACCTTGACGAATAGATACAACACCTCGGGCAAGCCTGCCATGATAGAGATTAATTGTAAATCTACAAGAGCGTCTATTGTGGACAGTTTCGGTATCATGACCATGTTGGACTTGGAAGTTCAAAAGAAATTCAACACAGACGAAGAAGAGGAAGATGTGACTAAATTTGAGCGAAAAGACGTCTGGGCCATGTGCTGGGCTCAAGATAATCCTTCTTTGATTGCAATAATGGAAAAAACGAGAATGTACGTCATAAGGGGACTGGATCCGGAAGAGCCGATCTCTTGTTCGGGTTATATTTGTTCGTTCCAGGATTTGGAAATTCGGTGTGTTCTTCTCGACGAGCTCATTCAAAAGCCAGAAGAAACACGTGCAGATTTAGTTGTGGATTTGGAAGTTAAATCTTTAAGAGATACGAGGGAATTGCTGTCAAAAGTTGGCTTAAGAGAAGCGAATAACTTTATACAAGATAATCCTCATCCTCGACTTTGGCGTTTGCTTGGCGAATCGGCATTGAAGGACTTAGATTTGGAAACTGCGGAAAATGCGATGGTTCGATGTATTGATTACTTGGGACTTCAGTTCATCAAGCGTTTGCGGAACATTCACAATGATCAGCTGAAGAAGGCAGAGATTGCGGCATTTTTGGGCAACTATGACGAGGCAGAAAAGTTGTATCTAGATTTGGATAGGAGAGATCTGGCAATCAACTTGAGACAAAAACTTGGTGACTACTTTCGAGTGGTTCAGTTGATGAAGATGGGTATCGGTGGTTCAGACAAGCAAATGGAGCATGCTTTTAATAAAATTGGGGACTACTTTGCTGAAAGGCAGAATTGGGAAGGGGCGAGAGAGTATTACGAGAAGGGGAGGAATCTTGAGAAGCTGGTGGAGTGTTACTACAAACTGGAAGATTATCACGAGCTGGCAAGTGCTGTGGATCAGCTTCCTGACAAGAGTCCTATTTTAAGGGGAGTGGCAAAAATGCTGGCCTCCGTTGGAATGTGTTCTCAAGCAGTAGGAGCTTATATTAAATACGGAGACGTAAAGCAAGCTGTAGACACTTGCGTGCGTTTAAATCACTGGGACCAAGCTGTTGATTTAGCCAAGACTTATAAAATGGCTCAGATTGGAGAATTGTTGAGTAAATATGCTAATCATTTGCTAACTAATGGCAAAAGATTGCAGGCGATTGAACTTTATAAAAAGGCAAATTACCACCTCGAGGCTGCAAAGCTTCTAATGAAATTAGCAGAAGAGCAAGCAAAGGGTAGAACGAATCCCTTGAGAGTGAAAAAGACCTATGTTCTTGCAGCTTTGCTTATTGAAGATCACATTAACAGCACTCCCATCGCGAGAGGGACGAGGAGCAACATTATTATGGGACTTTCCGAAAGTAATGAAGATACGAGAGTGATCGAAACTGCCTGGAGAGGGGCTGAAGCTTATCATTTTTTGCTTTTAGCTCATAAACAATTGTATGAAGGAAACTACGATTCGGCTATGAAGACTGCATTAAGACTTCGAGAGTATGAAGATTTTTTGGAGACGGAGGATATCTATTGTTTGTTGGCTTTGTCAAGTTGTCTTAATCAAGCTTTTGCAACTTGTTCGAAAGCTTTTATAAAACTCGAGGCGTTGGAGCAGATTTCTGATACAAAAAGAGAAGAGTACGAGGAACTAGCTTTAAATATTTTCATGAAGCACAACCCAAAGGATACTCGGAATACGAAATCAGAGTGTGTTAGTTGCGAAAGTTTAATTCCTGATTGGTGTGTTGCATGTCCTAATTGCATGACTAGATTCCCTGCTTGTATTGTTTCTGGTAAACCAATTATGGATCCCAATACTGCTTGGATTTGCACTGTTTGTAAGCATCATTCAGCATCCGAAAGAGATGTTGTTAACATCAGAGCTTGTCCTTTATGTCATAGCACTATTACATACATGTAATTTTATTTAGAAAATACTAAAATAGTATTTTCACTGGTTTAGATTCTTAAAAATTCTTGAATAGTTCAAATTTGGATTTTACTATAATTAGAATGTATATTTGCACAAAATTTATTGTTGTTTAATTAGTTTAGTTATTTAATTACACTTAAGACTCTCATCTAACGCATAATTTATATATCTTAATTTTGTTTAGTTCTCCTAAAACAAAATATTGTATTTGTTTTAAAAAATACCCAAATGATAAATTTGCAGTTTATGGAAAAATTAGAGGAAAATTGTGCCTTTCTATAATATTTATATTATATGCCTTATTACAATATATAATATTGTAAATATACATTAATTTAAACATATAACAGAGGATAATGACTGCAAGCATTGAATCTCAAGTGTGATTTTATTTTCTTGTAATTATATGCTTTAATTTCATGTGTGACGAACATACTCTTTGTTTTCATCATTAATTTCACACCAGTGATATTTGAAAAGTTAATTATTAGTTATGTTAAGTTTTGTGAGTAGAAAAAAGTATTGTACGAAATCCGTCCATTTTACACTAATCAAATTTTACGGTAGTTAATAATTAGTATAGAATTATATTAATTAGTAATTTATAAAAACAAGATGATGACATTTATACAACGATCTTTTAAATAATAAATGCACTTTAAATAACAAGGTAATTTGTTTTTCAACCTACATGTATTTTTAAATTAACAGAAACTATTTAACCTACAAATACACACTAATTAGCAAAATTTTTAAAAAGTGTTTTCAATAATTGAAATGTTGAAAATCAATGTTTTTCGTAAAGTTTCTTTTGATAAGATTTCTTTCGCTTATTAATTTAGTGTATAAAACAATTTTCTGAAGTTTTAATCAAATGATAACAAACAATAAATCATGCCCAACAAGGCAAACTTTTTAATTAGATATTGCATAAGAGAACTTTAACCTTTTTTCAAGAGATTATTTATTAAAACATTAAAATAATGAGAATCTTGCGAAAATATGTAAGACACGAAGTAAATAATTAGATATTTTCTATATTGTAGAAGTATCTTTCCGGTACATGAGATTAAAAGCTCATAAAGAATTTTTATGAGTTTGCTGACGAAATGTGAACTCTTTTATCAGAAATAGTCTTATGTGAATCTTGCTAAAATATTTAAGCTAACTACACAAGAATTAGATAATATTTTCTATTTTCTGCATGTATCTTAACGCTCCATAAGATTGTAAATCCATAAAGATTTTTACGAGCTTACTTACGAAATGTGACATTCTTTATCAAAAATTGTTTTACGCTTTTAAATTACTCACAAAAAACAATATCAATGAATGTTAATGAAATTTGCAGAATAAAATACAATATATAAAATAATTAATTTAAAAATGAAAGATTATAATTCTTTAAGATGATAAAAAGATAATAATAATAATTTGAGAAATTAGGATTAACTAAATTTTAGGATTATTTCAAAGGAGCTTAGAGAAAGAAAATTCTGACAGTTTAATTTTATACATTCCATTTTATACATTCCATTTTACAGATGGAAGGGACACTAAATTTTAAACCTGAATATTATAGGCTGACAATCAATTTAAACACTTGATAACATATGGTTTGTGTTATTCTAACAGTTTTAGGAAAGTAGTAATTATTGATAAGCTTTTGTTCCAAAAATTAGTATTTCATATGACTAATATGATAATAATTCGTTTTTTTTACAAACAATAAATAAACAAAACGAACAATAAATCAATTAAAAACTTTAAATTTGATAATAACCGGCAAAATGACAACGTCAATGACAATGAGATGAATAAGAAAGTTTATTTTTCTATATAGCTACAGCCAGAAAGTATTCTATTGGACTTAAATTTCCATTATTTTTTTAAACAAATTTGGGTTGTCTTTAGAGCACTAAAATGTTATTTTTTAATAACATCTTATTAGAAAATTGGCAGTTGCATTGCAATAATAAAATTGAGGTTAAGTACATAAACAATGTATCGTATCTATAATTACTTATACGTACCAAGTTATTTCCCACGATGAATTGTCAAACAGATATAGGTATTCTAATTTTCAGAAATAATATGCACAAAACAACAAAGTAATAGTTTAAGACACTAAAAATAAGAAGGAATTGGACAGTACACAATCCGCGCTTTGTAACAAAATACAATAATGCGCCACCCAGTAAGAAGCGAGAAATTGAAAGAAATTGAAAAGTTTGAGTTTTCCATGAAAAATGAAATTAAAGCAATCCTTTTGAATTCCATTTGTGTCCAATTCCATCGTATTCTCTGATAGGTTTGAGTTTACAACATAAAAGAATTCCAATCTATTCCATTTTAAT
>WNHD01001390.1:0-32210 GCA_011057455.1 Ganaspis sp. Gsp50
TATAATATACTTTTTAGATGAAAATATGTTGATACAGACTATTTTTGGAAAATCGAAATTCGTCACCATGACAATGCTTCCCTATGAGGAAGCAAAAAGTGTGAAAAAAAGGAGGGGGGGTCTAAACGTAATCAGAATTTGCGTGACGTACTTTGTGAACGACCCCTAAAAACTAAATTACATTTTATTTCCCTAATAATCTCAAGCTAAGTTTTTCGAAATATAATCGAAAATGAACACTTAAATTAAAAAAGTTTAAATTACTTATAATCCGGAATTAATTTCAAGGTCGCAAAATCGAATATCAAGATTGAAATACAGCGCACAAGAACCGCCTCAACGCACAAATCCAAGTCACCCAGTTGAGCCAGGCTCCAGCTGCGCAAGGGGACTTGCGCATGGGTCCAGAGGCGGTTATTGCAGGCGGCTCAATTATGAATCTAGCATTTCCAGATTGTTTATTAATTTTTTTTTTTTAATTTCTATTTTAAATTTCGTTACCTTTGGCCTTGGCTTGCTCGTAGTCGGCCTTGCAGACGAGTTTGCGATCCTCCATGAGGTAAAATTCGTCTCCAGTGCCTAGCTGTCTGGAGCACATGGCGCAGGCGAAACAGGGAAGGTGATAGACTAATTCTTGGGGCACCTGGCCGTCTTTGGCAACCATGGCTTTGCGCACCATCTGCGTAGGCGCCACACCCGAGCCACATCCAGCGCATTTTGTCCCGAAACGCCTGCCACACCAACAGCACGCAACATCTTCACATTACATTCACACATAATTTCTGATTTAAGCGCAATTTCCATTCTAACATGAAGCTTCATCTTTCCCATTAACCCCCACCCCATTTAGCCCCAAGGCAATTTTTTTTCTCAATTCTTTTACTTTTAAAATAATACAATTATTTTTTTTTACAAATTTTTACTTATTTTTTATTTTATTTTATTTTTTTTTTTACAAATTTTATAAATCTAGAGCGTTTTTTGAGCTGTGATTAATTTCGTAGGGTTCAAATTTGAGTCTTTAAAAAAAGGAAGGTATTAAAATTAAAGAAAATCAGACGATTTGCTTAATTGGGATCTTTAAACTTTGAAAAAAGATGGTAAAATGACGAAAAGAGGTGAAAAGAAGATTTACGGTGAGCGAGTTTACACCGATGGGTACTTGAGTGAGGCGTAAAAAGCGTAGCAACGGAGAGGTGGGGCGTAAGATTAGAGTGGGGAGCGGAGAGTGGGAGAAACATTCAGCCATTTATCTCTCTGTTTCATCACCCCATTTTGACGCTTAAGATTGCTTATACGTACTTCTTTTTAAAAACGTACTTTACGTCTTAGGGGCCATACTTAAATTACGTAACGCATTTTTTTTTAGAAATTTGAACCCCCCCCCCTGCCTCATGTAACAAAAGATTTAATACATTAGCGTCACTTTTTTGGTGAATGTAATAAATAGCGTGACCCCTCCCCATGAAGCTTTACGTAATTTAAGCATGGCTCCTTAGTTAAGCACACATCGGTGTAAACTCGCTCAACGGAATATGAATTTTCGAACGGAGAATTGAGTTTTTAAATTGAAAAATGAGATTTAAGATTAAAACTCGAGATTGAGTGTTTAGAAATTAGAATAGGAGTTTCAAAATTGTAAAACTGATTTGTAATAAAGAAAAAATTAATTTGCGATTTTGAAGTAAATAGAAAAATTGAAAAATGAGATTTTCATTTGAAACCTTTGTTCTTTAATTGAAAAATAAACGTACTTTATTTAAATAATTAGCGCTTTTATTTAAAAAAAAGGTTTATTTCAAAAAAAGGTTTTTAATCGAAAAATTAGTTCTTGAATTGAAAATCTGAAGCTTAAATTAAAAAATAAGTTTAACAATTGAATAATTGATGCTTCAATTAAAAACATGTTTTCATTTTAAAAAGTTAGTTCTTGAATTAAAAAATTGGTGATTCAATTAAAAATAAGTCATTCAATTAAAAATAAGTGATTCAATTAAAAATAAGTTTTTCAATTAAAAACTAAGATTTACAACTGAAAAATTAGTTCTTGAATTGAAAACCTCAAGCTTGATTCAAAAAATACGTTTTTCAATCGAAAAATAAGTGCTTTATTTTAATAATTAGTGCTTTTATTTAAAAAAAAGCTTTTTAATTGAAAAATTAGTTCTTGAATTGAAAAAATTAGCTTCAATTAAAAAATAAGTTTATCAATTGAATAATTAAAGCTTCAATTAAAAAAATAGGTTTTCATTTTAAAAAATCAGTTCTTGAATTAAGAAATTGGTGATTCAATTAAAAATTGGTGATTCAATTAAAAATAAGTTTTTCAATTAAAATTAAAGTTTTCAATTAAAAACTAAGATTCACAACTGAAAAATTAGTTCTTGAATTGAAAAACTCAAGCTTGAATAAAAAAATAAGTTTATCAATTGAAAAATTGAAACTTCAATTAAAAAAATAAGTTTTCATTTTAAAAAATCAGTTCTTGAATTAAAAAATCTGTTCTTGAATTTAAAAATTGGCGATTCAATTAAAAATAAGTTTTTCAATTAAAAACTAAGATTTACAATTAAAAAATTAGTTCTTGAATATTGAAAAACTCAAGCTTCAATTAAAAAGTAAATATTTTATTTAATTATTTCTTGAATTGAAAACTTAGTGTTTCAATTTAATAATTAGTTCTTGAATTGAAAAATAGGTGCTTTAATCAGAAAATGAGTTCAAAAATTGAAAAAATTGAAAAAATTCTTGTTGAAAAATATTTAAATTCTTGAAAGAACTGACTTGATTTCAATTAAACGTATTTTAAATTTGAAATAACTTTAAAATGTTTCAAATTTGAAACAAAATTAATAGATCAACGCTCAGATTTATAATTAAGAAATGTCTAAAAGCCCCAATTCAGTAGAATCGAAATTTGAATGTTCACTGATATAAAATTTGCAAAATGTGAATTTCTACTAATATAAAATTGCTAATTTTGAATTTAAACTGATACGAAATTGCAAGAAACGAATTTGAATTTGAACAAATATAAAATTGAAATAAATATATATAATAAATATATATAATAAATATATATAATAAATATATATAATAAATATATATATAATAAAAAGATATTAAATATATATAATATAAAGATATTAAATATATTAAATGTATATAATATAAAGATATTAAATATATATAATATATTTAATATAAGGTTAAATATATATAATATATTTAATATAAAGTTAAATATAGTTTTGTAATTGCAAAACAATTTAAATGCAAAATTTGCAATTTGATTAAAATTTCAACGATAATTTTTTTCTTTATTTCTAGCCCGTATATTTTATAGAAATAAATAAATAAAAATAAATATAATTCTTTCTTTCGTACAAGATTCTTTCGTAAAAGTGAAAGAATCGTCATGTATGTAAATTAGGGAATCAGGAGAAAGAAATACTTACTTGAAAAAGTCCTCTGTGCAAAAGACGTGACCATTTCTGGCATAACATTTTTCTGAAAGTCTGCTTCCACAATCTCGACACGTGAGGCATCTTTGATGCCAACATCGCTCCAAAACCCTGAGAATAACCTTGTCTAAAATTGCTTTTTGACAGCCACCACATTTTGGTATCGAAGCTGTAACAAAAAAAAGTTTCACGCTTTATTAAACTTCATATCTCAACACTAAATAGATAAATAAACTGAAAGACTAAATAGACAATAAATAGACTATTTTAAAGTTTAGGATTAATTATTTCTTAGGATTCTATTCTTTAGGATTTTATTTCTTCAAGTTTGTTATAGTATTAAATTAAAAAAAAGTTTAAAATTTTTTTAAATTTGTCTTCTTGGAATTTAATTTTTTGGAACGAAATGGTTCCAAAAAAAAATGGCTTCAAAATTGGTTTTTGAAACTGAATTTTAATTTTTCAACTTGATGATAAATTCGTGCCGAGAAGTTTTCAAGTAAATTAAAATTGTTAAATAAAATATTGAATTTATCACTCGGTGGTTGTTAATTAAGTTTGTATTCTCTACAATTAAAGTTTAGCATTATTTTTTAGTCATGTAATACCATGTTTAATTTATTAAATTTTAGTGCTTATTATTATTACTACAGTCTAGTATTATTTTTTATTGATTAAAGTTTAGAATTATTTTTAGTCATTAAAGTTTAGTATTCTTTGTAGCCATTAAAGTTAGTAGTCTTTTTAGTCACTAAAGTTTAATGTTCTTTTTAGTCACTAAAGTTTAGTGTTCTTTGTAGTCATTAAAGTTTAGGGTTATTTTTAATAATTAAAGTTTAGTGTTTTATTTTTTAATCATAAAAGTTTAGCATTCTTTTTAACCATTGAAATTTAGTATTCTTTTTTAGTCACTAAATTGTAGTAGTGTTCTTTTTAGTCATTAAAGTTTAGGGTTATTTTTAATAATTAAAGTTTAGTGTTATTGTTTAATCATAAAAGTTTAGCGTTCTTTTTAGCCACTGAAGTTTAGTATTCTTTTTTAGTCACTAAAGTTTAGTGTTCTTTTTAGTCATTAAAGTTTATAGGAGTCTTTTTTAGTCACTGAAGTTTAGTCTTCTTTATAGCCACTAAAGTTTCGTATTCTATTTACTCATTAAAGTTTAGCAGTCTCCTTAATCACTAAAGTTAAGGGTTATTTTTAATAATTAAAGTTTAGTATTATTTTTTAATCATAAAAGTTTAGCGTGCTTTTTAGCCCTTGAAGTTTAGTATTCTTTTTTAGTCACTAATGTTTAGGGTTATTTTTAATCATTAAAGTTTAGTATTATTTTTTAATCATAAAAGTTTAACGTTCTTTTTAGCCATTGAAGTATAGTATTCTTTTTTAGTCATTAAAGTTTAGTATTCTTTTCTAGTCACTGATGTTTAGTTGCAAGTTTTCTTGCTAATAAAAAAATGTCTGGATTCGATTAAATCCTGTCAAATATTGAGTGAGTTTACACCGATATGTCTTAAACGAGACTTAAAGTCTGAATCGGTGTAAACTCGTTTATTTTGAAGTCCTCTCAGTAGTCAAAGTTTAGAAATAAATTCTTAAAATTTATTCACAACTCTATTTTATTCGTAACAATGCTCTATTGTGCACAATAGAGCAAGTTTGCATGCAAACTTTAAAAAATAAAATCCATGAACTCTTCAGACTTTGAACTTTACTTTTTTTGAAGTTTTTTTTTAAAGTTTCTTTTAAACTTTGTTTTAAAGTTTTTTTAAACTTTGTTTTAAATTTTGTTTTAAAGTTTCTTTTAAACTTTGTTTTAAAGTTTAATTTTAATCCATACATTAACATTGTTAAAATCCATTTCCAAAGTTTGGGGTATTCAAATAAATCACCGCAATCAAATTTTACGGAAATAATCATTAAATAAAGGGAAATCGTTGAATAAAGTGCAAATTTTGTTTGCAATTAAAAATTACGCAGCAGTCGAAAAGTGATGATGAAAAATTGGTTTAATTTTTATTGGTAGAATCTTCAATTGTGCTTCTAGAGAAAAAAAACTTACAGTATAAAATGTCCGGAATATTGTGGGGAAGTGCGACTTCAACAGACGGATGTTCCAAGGGCTGCATCTTGAGATGCGACTCGTGAATATTATTATTGCTGATAATATGTGACTCTGGGCTGCTTTGGGGTGGAGTTAGCATATCACCTCGACTACGATACATGCCCTGCAGAGGTAGAACTTCACAGCCTATCATCTCGGATTTTATTTAAAAAATGATAAATAAATAGTTTAAGGTGAAAATCCCGCTTTATGCGATTTTACTCAAGCAGCATTTTTTGCGCGTTAATTTTCTAATTTGGGTTTTTATTAATTCTGTAATTCTTTTTTTCATTAATTCCTTGTTTTTTGCATTAATTCTCTTTCTTTGTATCAATTCTGTTTCTTCTATGTATCAATTCTCTTTCCTCTGTGTATTAATTCTCTTTCTTCTATGTATTAATTCTCTTTCTTCTATGTATCAATTCTTTTTCTTCTGTGTATAAATTCTCTTTCTTCTAAGTATTAATTCTCTTCTTCTTTCTCATTGGTTCTCTTCTTTTTGCAAACTATTTTTCTTCTTTCTTTCTTCAAGTTAGCTCTTCTTTCTATACACATTAATTGCTTTCTTTCTTTTTTCAATTTGATTTTCTTCTTTCTTTCTCACGTTAATTATCTTGTTTCTTCACATTGGTTCTTTCTTTTATAAACATTAATTTTCTTTCTTTTCTTAAATTAATTTTCCTTCTTTCCTTACATTAAGTTTCTTCTTTTCTCACATTAATACTTTCTTTTAATACGTCTTCTTTCTCTTCTACACATTAATCCTCTTCTTTTTATATTGATTCTCTTCTTCTTTTTATATTGCTTTCTTTTTACTCTTCTTCTTTTTACATTAATTGTCTTCTTCTTTTTACATTAATTCTCTTCTTTTTATATTCATTCTCTTCTTCTTCTTATATTGATTCTCTTCTCCTTTTTACATTAATTTTCTTCTTTTTATATTGATTCTCTTCTTTTTACATTAATTCTCTTCTTCTTTTTATATTCATTCTCTTCTTCTTTTTACATTAATTCTCTTCGTCTATTTATATTAATTCTTTTCTTCTTTTTATATAGATTATCTTCTTTTTATATCGATTATCTTCTTTTTATATCGATTATCTTCTTTTTGTATTGCTTCTCTTCTTTTCACATGAATTCTCTTCGTTTTACTTTTGCTCTTTTCTTGCAATTATTATTTGCGCTTTTCCTGCACATTTGTCATTTGTTTAGCTTCTTTTAGTTGAGCATTGATCACTTGGTTCTTTTTTATCCAAATTAATTGCTTTTTAGTTCACATCCACATTATTTTATTTCACAATAATCAGCAACTTCTTCACATAAACTATATTTTCTTCTTCACTCCTTTTTTATTCCTCATTCCTCTTTTATTCCTTTAATTCCTCATTCGTCATTTATTCCTTTAATTTCTCATTTCCATTCACATTCCCATTCATTTCACTAATGTTGAAAACTCAAGGGAAATTATTTCCGCACAGTTCCATGTCGAAGTAATAGACCAGAGTCAATTATCAACTTGCATTATTTATTATCACTTGTATATTTATATATATATTTATATATTTATGTATACTTATATATTTATGTATATTTATTTATCACTTGTCGGTATTATTTATCGCACTGACAAAAAATGATGTATTTTCAAAGTTGGCTTGGACAGAAAAACCCCCTTTTTCGAAAATTCGAATTAATCCAGAATAAGGGATTTATTTTAAAAATTGGTTTTTGTAAAAGAAAAGCCCAGGATTTAAATTCTGAGAATCTAAAAAGCGAAAAATGAATTTTCGGGGAAAAATGTCATTTTCGAAGGGAAGACGGTTTATGAACTTGAGAGCGTAAGAGCACGCGTGCGACTGATGAATTTTCGGAGGGGTGATCGTGCGCACGTGACTCTGGGGATAAATGGAGGGTGTGAGTGGGGTAAAATGATTCACCATTGGTTGGGGAGTCCACCCCCGTAAGGGTGCCGATTGGTGGAGGGCATTTCCGCCCTCGCAGTATGGCGTGTGCGATATCGGGGGGTTGAAAGGGCGAGTTTCAACCCTCCAAAGGGGGTGGTTTTGTGGAAAGATAGAGAGAGAGAGAGAGAAGAGAGAGAGAGAGAAAGACAAAGGATACCGAAATACCCGTTTTGACGCTTCTGCACCCTTGACTTCGACGCAAAAGTGGGCGCCAGGGGTGACGAAGTACCATCCTTTGAAAACGCCAACGCGAAGATCCGAACGCGTTAATATTTTATGGCAGCCTTTGAACAACAAGAGAATAAAAGATCCAAGACTTTCCCTGTCATTCCATAGATCATCTCGGATTATTTATTCACTTTTTCATTTTCTTTTTTTTGTTGTTCCTCAAATTTAGAGGCCAATCTTCTTTGGGACTTTAGCTTTTCAAGTTTAGGATCAAGTTTAGGTCTTAAAGTTTAGAACCATAGGATAAGTATAGTGAAGTTTAGTGGAAAATTTTGCTTGGGACTTAAGTTTTTCAAATTTAGGATCAAGTTCAGGATCAAGTTTAGGATCAAGTTTAGGATCAAGTTTGGATTATAAAGTTTAAGGTCAAGTTTAGGATAAAGTTTAAGTACTGAAGTTTAGAAGGAAATTTTGTTTAAGACTTTAGGATTTAAAGTTTAGGATCAAGTTTAGGATTAAGTTAATCTTTCAGGTTTAGGATAAAGTTTAAGTACTGGAGTTTAGAGGAAAATTTTGTTTAAAATTTTGGGATTTAAAGTTTAGGATCAAGTTCAGGTTTTAAAGTTTAGGATCAAGTTTAGATTTTAAAGTTTAGGATCAAGTTTAAGATTTCAGGTTCAGGATAAAGTTTAAGTACTGAAGTTTAGGGGAAAATTTTGTTTAAGACTTTAGGATTTAAAGTTTAGGATCAAGTTTAGGATTAAGTTACATAAAGTTTAAGTACAGATGTTTAGAGGAAAATTTCGATTAAGACTTTAGGTTTTAAAGTTTAGGATCTAGTTTAGAATCAAGTTCATGCTTTCAAGTTTAGTTGCTAAAGTTTAAGATCAAATTTATGCTTTCAAGTTAAGGATCTTTATGCTTTCTAGTTGAGGATCAAATTTATGCTTTCAAGTTAAGGATCTTTATGCTTTCTAGTTGAGGATCAAATTTTTGCTTTATAGTTTAAGATGAAGCTTTGAATACTAAAGTTTAGAGGGAAATTTCGTTTGGGAATTTAGCTTCATAAGTTTAGGATGAAGTTTTAAAGTTTTAAAGTTTAAGATCAAGTTTATGCTTTTAGGTTTAGAATAAAGTATAAGTACTGAAGTTTAAAGGCTTTCAGTTAAGACTTTAGGTATATTAAAGTTTAGGATCAAGTTTATGCTTTCAGGTTCAGGATAAAGTTTAAGTACTGAAGTTTAGGGGAAAATTTTGTTTAAGACTTTAGGATTTAAAGTTTAGGATCAAGTTTAGGATTAAGTTATCGATTAAGACTTTAGGTTTTAAAGTTTAAGATGTAGTTTAGAACCAAGTTTATGCTTTCAAGTTAAGGATCTTTATGCTTTCAAGTTGAGGATCAAATTTATGCTTTAAATTTGATTTAGGATGACGCTTGTGTACTGAAGTTTAGAGGAAAATTTCGTTTGGGAATTTAGCTTCAGAAGTTTAGGATCAAGTTTTAAAGTTTAAGATCAAGTTTATGCTTTCAGGTTCAGGATAAAGTTTAAGTACTGAAGTTATTAGAGGGAAATTTCGTATGGGTTTTTAAATTTTCAAGTTTAGGATCAAGTTTAGGTTTTAAAGTTTAAGATCAAGTTTAGATTTTAAAGTTTAGGATAAAGTTTAGGTTTTAAATTTTAGGATCAAGATTGGATTTTAAAGTTTAGGATGAAGCTTTTGAACTGAAGTTTACAGGGAAAGTTCCAAGTTTAATGGGACTTGAACTTCTGAAGTTTAGGATTTAGCTTAGGCATTAAAGTTTGAGATCAAGTTTAGATTTTAAAGTTTGGGATAAAGTTTATGCATTCAGGTTTAGGATAAAGTTTAAGTACTGAAGTTATACAAAAATCTCGTTTAAGACTTTAGGTTTTAAAGCTTAGTATCAAGTTTAGGCTTTAAAGTTTAGGATCAAGTTTAGATTTTAAATTTTAGGATCAAGTTTATGCTTCCAAGTTTAGGTTTTAAAGTTTAGGATCTAATTTATGTGTTCAAGTTGAGGATCAAGTTTACGCTTTCAAGTTTAGGTTTTAAAGTTTAGGATCAAATTTATGTTTTCAAGTTGAGGATCAAGTTTATGCTTTAAAGTTTAGGATGAAGCTTATATACTGAAGTTTAGAAGGAAATTTCGAAGTCTATAGGGACTTTAGCTTATCAAGTTTAGGATCAAGCTTAGGTTTTAAAGTTTAAGATCAAGTCTAGATTTTAAAGTTTAGGATTAAATTTATGCTTTCAAGTTCAGGATCAAGTTTACGCTTTCAAGTTCAGGATGAAACTTAAGTGCTGAAGTTTAGATGGGAATTTACGTTGGGACTCAAGGTTTAAAAGAAAATTTCCTTTGGGACTAAAGGTTTTAAGTCTAAAAATTGCCTTAAATTATAGTTTGAACTAAAAAAGCAATTTTCCATCTTTTTGCTTTCTATCTGATCAGATTTCGATTTTACCTCCATTGTGTATGATTTTTAGAGTCAAATTGTGGCTCAGGTTTGTAAAAATTTTCAAAAATGGTGGAGAAATGTTTTTTAGAGGGTTTATACGCTTTTTGGTGGATTGACGATGAGAGTGTGTAAGTTTTAGGAGAGATTTGGAAGCGTTGAAATCTTGTAGTTTAATACCAAGTACTTGAGCAGTGCAGGACCACGATCGGAAGTGTCATTGGTTCTGAAGTAAAACAGTGGTGTAACGAGTGGATGGCGATGCAGCAACTATTTTACAGTCTTGAGCTCCTTTCGTTGCAAGCAGTCTCTCGTAAAGCCAATGTTTTATTGGCCCCTTTCCGATTCCTTCAGGATCTCAAGTCTAAGCGTAAAAGACAGAAAATAGGACGTCAAACTTTATTTTCCATTTTACACCATGTTGAAATATTATTTTCGATCTTTCAAACTCGTTTTTCCCCCTTTTTCACCTTCTTTTTACAATCTTTAACAAATTCTGCCATTTTTCGCTATTTTTGTCCATAAAAATCAATAATAATCGATAATCATTGATAAAAATCAATAAAAATCAATAATCATTGATAAAAATCAATAAAAATCAATAATCATTGATAATCATTGATAAAAATCAATAATAATCGATAATCATTGATAAAAATCAATAAAAATCAATAATAATCGATAAAAACCAATAACAATAAATAAAAATCAATAATAATCGATAAAAATCAATAAAACAATAAATAAAAACCGATAAAAATCAATAAAAAGCAATAAAACAATAATAATCAATAAACAATCAATAAAAACATGCGCAATAAAAAGAAAAGAGACATAAACAAAAACATAAAAAAGAAACATAAAAGAAAAAACAATGAAAAAAAAATTATAAAAAAATTAAAAAAAAAGGGAAAAAACAGTAAAAACAACAGAAACGAACAAAAATAAAAAACAATGAAAAAATTATAAGAAAATAAAACAAGCAAACAAAAAATAAAAAACCAAACAGAAACAAGCGAAAGGATTAAAAGTTACACTATTTTTTATCTGAAATTAAAGTAAGTTTAATTTAGGTCTTAAAATCAACCTCTTTAATCTAAAAATCAGTACAATTTTTTTCTGAATTTTTAATTTGAGAGTATGATTAGAAAGAAAAAACAATTTTGACTCAAATTAGATTGATTCGGTTTTAAAATAAAATAATTGGGGCTGAAATTAAGAAGATTTGGTCTTAAATTAAACCAATGTGGACTTAAAATCAGCTCCAACATAAATGAATTATTTTAAATCGAATATTTTACTGCAATTTAAGTTAGAAAAATAAGCTTGTTTTGAGTTGTTTTGATTTTAAGATGTACAAGTTTTTGAATGCATATTATTTTTTGATTTTTTTCTCTTCCTTTCTTTTTTATATTCTTCTTCCTCTCTTTTTCTCTTTTTCTCTTTTTCACTTCTTACCCTTCTTTTCCTTCATTTCCTTTTTTTCCTTCTTTTCCTTCTTTTCCTTCTGTTCCTTCTTTTCCTTCTGTTCCTTCTGTTCCTTCTTTTCCTTCTGTTCCTTCTTTTCCTTCTTTTCCTTCTTTTCCTTCTTTTCCTTCTTTTCCTTCTTTTCCTTCTTTTCCTTCTTTTCCTTCTTTCCCTTCTTTCCCTTTTTTCCTTTCTTTTCCTCTTCTTCTCCTCCTTTTCCTTCTTTTCTTTCTTTTCCATCATTTCCATCACTTCCTTCTCTTCTCTTCACTTTTTTTCTTTATTTTCTTTTTCCTCTTTTCTTCTTTTCTTCTTCGTCTTCTTCGTCTTCTTCTCCTCCTCCTTTTTTTGTCCATCATTTTTTCTTCTTTTCCATCTTTTCCATCTTTTCTTTCTTTTCACTTTTTTATTTTTCTTCTTCTTCTTCTCCTTATTCCTCCTCAACTAGATTTTCTTCATTTTCGCACATTTTTTTTTAATTTCCTTCATTTTTCTTTCTTCCTTCTTCCTTCTTTTTCCTTTTACTTTCTTCTATTCTCTTTTCGTTTTTTGATCTTTTTCTATCTTTTTCTATCTTTTTTGTATTCTGTTTTGTCTCCTCTTTCCTTCTCCCTCGTTTTTCGTGCTATTCATTATTAAACTACTAAATATTTCTGACAAAGTCGTTTGTAATGTAGTAGGAATTTTTTGCGTACGCGTGGGATGAGAATTCTTGAGATCTCTTAAACTAAAGTCTCGTTTTTCTTTTGCCAAGCGGATGAAATGGATCGAATGGAAGGGGGAAAAGAAAGAGTAGTGAGCAAAATTAAGAATGGATATATACAGAGGATTTGAGAGGGAGGGACGCCATTTTATAATTCCACCTCGCCTCCTATTCTTGTCTGCATGTTCAACCCCCAATCCTGATATACATATAAGCAAAACGTTTTTACCCTTCAGCAACTTTCTTTAGCAATTTTAGACTTTCTGTTTCTTTCATTTTCAAAAGGAATGCGAACCTTGGATTAAAAATCAAGAGGGAGACCCGGCCACAAACCTTATGGGTCACTGGCAAGAAAATTGCAATTTTTGCTTATAAAGAGCATTTTTTAAAATTCAAATGTTAATCATAAATTATAATAAAGTACAAACAATTTTAATCATTCCGGTAAAGAAATAGTCCTATAAAAAGCAAATTCAATAATAAAAATTATAGAATAGTATGTAATAATCAAAATAGTAACATTAGAAAAAAAATTTAATTCCGTATAAATAATAAATAAATAAATAAATAAAATATAATTTATTTGTATAAATAATACAAATAAATAAAATAATAATAATAATGAATAAATAAATAATAATAATGAATAAATAAATAATAATAACAATAAATAAATAATAACAATAATAATTATTATATATTGTATATTTTAGATTTTACAAAAATACTGAAGGAAATTTTTTGATTGTTGTAGAACGCTTAAAAGTTTAAATAAATAAATAAATAATAACGATTATTAAAAAGTAAAAATAAGAAAGTAAAAATATAATAATATGGGGAAGAAATATAAATTTTAAAAATAATATGACAAGATTATCAGTGCATTTGGAAAGCGAAAATTTATGGAAAACATTATTTTACGGATGGAAATTTGTGTGGTAAATAAAAATAATGTTTTATGACTAGATTAGTAGATTGAATAAACAGTTTAGTCAAATTTGCCGTTTCTTTTGGTAAGAATGGACCATATGAGCGACAGATTTTTATGGGGATCCACGTATATGCAAAATGCTGAAACATCTGTCGGTTTCGGTCCTCTGTGGATATCAGGTGGAAAATTTTATGGTCTTCATGGCACGTTAGCCAGAAATTGTGATTATTGGCGGAAAAATATCAATTTTTTCTCAAATGGTATGCAAAAGCTAATGCATATGAATTGATTGTGAATAAAAATGTGTTTTTTTTAATATTTATGTAATAGTAATAAATAAAATATTGTTTATATGTTTGTGAATAAAAGTTTGGACTAAAAAAACTGCACTGAAATATGGATAAATAAAATTTTGATTAAAAACCCAACTATGAATAAAGTGAAATAAACTACAAGTAAATAATTGAAATTAGGATAAATAAAATACACGAAAAAGTATTTTTTGTGACAATTAAAAAAAAGACAATTGAAATTTGGGTGAGAAAGGTGACAGAAAAAGCGAGTAATTGAAATTTGGATTAAAAAATTGAATTTAAGTGAATAATTGAAATTTGGAAAAAGAAAATTGAAAGAAAATGTGACGAATTGAAAATCGGTTAAGGAAATTTGGTGGATAAATTAAATAATTGTAATTTGGTTGTAGAAACTTAATAAAGAAATATTAAAAATAATTGAAAATTTGATGATTGAAATTCATAGAAAAAGTCAACAATTAAAAAAGAGATGAAGAAAAATACTACAAAACGTGAATAATTCAATTAGGGATGCAGAAGATTAAAACAAAAGGTGGATAACTGAAATTTGGATAAGGGAAATTGATTGAAAAACGGATCATTTGAAATCCTGATAAAACAAATTGAAATAAGAACTAAAGAATTGAAATCAGAAAAAAATTGATTAAAAAAGCAAATAATTGAAAATTATATAAATAAAAAATTGATATAAAAAGTTAATAATTGAAAATTATATGAATAAAAATGATATAAAAAGTGAATAATTGAAAATTGTATGAATAAAATTGATATAAAAAGTGAATAATTGAAATTGAGAAAAAACCAATTAATTGAAAACACAAATAAATTAAATTTGGATAAGGTATATTAAAAAAAAGGGGATAATTGAAATTTAGACATAGAGGAAATTGATAAAGTAAAAAATTTTAATTTGGACGACGAAAAGTGATGGATGTAGTAAATAATTGAAATTTGGTTGAAGAAAATTAATAAAAAAGTGGATAATTGAAATTTGGATAAAGAAAATTGTTTAAATAATGGAATAATTGTAATTCAGATGAACAAAATTGAAGGAAGAAGTAAAGAATTCTAATTTGAAGAAACAAAATTGATAGATAAGGTAAATAATTGAAATTTGGATAAAAATTGAAAGGAAAAGTGAATAATTTAAATTTGGATAAAGAAAATTGATAGATGCGGTAAATAATTGAAATTTGGATGAAGAAAATTAATAAAAAAGCGGATAATTGAAATTTGGATATTGAAAATTAATTGAAAAATGGAATAATTGTAATTCAGATGAACAAAATTGAAGGAAGAAGTGAATAATTGAAATTTGGATAAAGAAAATTGATGCAATAAATAATTGAAATTTGGATAAAAATTGAAAAGAAACGTGAATAATTGAAATTTGGATAAAGAAAATTGATAGATGCGGTAAATAATTGAAATTTGGATGAAGAAAATTAATAAAAAAGCGAATAATTGAAATTTGGATATTGAAAATTAATTGAAAAATAGAATAATTGTAATTCAGATGAACAAAATTGAAAGAAGAAGTAAAGTATTGTATTTTGCAGAAAGAAAATTGATAGATAAGGAAAATAATTGACATTTGGATAAAGAAAATTGATGCAATAAATAATTGAAATTTGGATAAAAATTGAAAGGAAAAGTGAATAATTGAAATTTGGATAAAGAAAATTGATAGATGCAGTAAATAATTGAAATTTGGATGAAGAAAATTAATAAAAAAGCGGATAATTGAAATTTGGATATTGAAAATTTGAATAATTGAAATGCGGATAAATGAAATTGAACAAAAAAGTGAAGAATTGAAATTTTAATGGATAAAATTGAAAGAAAGAGTTAATATTTGAATTGCGGATATACAAGACGTACAAAAACTTGAATAATTGAAATGGTAGGAAAGAAAATTAAGAATAAGCTGGTAATTGAAATTTGGATAAATAAAATTATTTGAACAATTGAAATTTGGATTAGGAAAATTGTGCGATAAATTGAATAATTGAAATTCGTATGTATAAATACATGAACTATAAATAAACAATTAAAATTTGCATGATTACTGGTATTGGAAATTGAATACGTAAAATTCGAATGAACACAAAGAATTAAAATTTTCATGAATAAAGGTTTGTAATTGAAATTTTTCTGAATAAAAAAGCAAAGCGAACAAAAACAGCATTAGTAAATATAATAAGTCATATTTGAAAAAGGTTATAAATATGTAAAATCCAAATTGATGAAAAACAGAATAATAAACAAGTTCGTGTTAATACATATTTACAAAACGAAAATAAATAATTAAATTTAATAAGTTATTACTGAGGTGAACTAAAAAGCATCGAGAATTAAAATTCTGAAATGGATAATAAAGTAGTTTTTAAATTTCTGGCCCATTTACGTGAATGGGTAAGTGTGGAAAAAGTGGAATTCGTGCTAAAAAGACAGGTATAGGACATTGGTTGTGACATAAGTAGTGCAGATTAAGTACTTAAAGTATTTAGTATTCTCCATCAGTTGGACCGGAACGGTGTCTAAGTAATTGCGTACACATATATATAAAGCAGAGCTGATAGAATGCGAATAAAGGGGGCCAAGGGATACATTTCGTCCATTAATTCAGTGGCACAGGATTTTAAAGCCTTTGATGTAGATTAAACCGGTTTTGAAGGGTCTTTAGCACCTGATGTATTTTTTTTACAACTCGTCAGCTCGTTCACGTGACATGACTCTTCAACGTGCTTGAGAAATGACGCTATTCATTTTAAACAACACTTAACATTCGGTTTCTTTTGTTGACAGTGAATTTTTGTGATTTTATTCTATTTTTTGTCAAGAAAAATGGGGCAATTTTTGCTTTGGTTGGTATTGCGAGTGTCGAAGTTATATGGGACACTTGAGGGCATTTTTTCTGTGCGTAGATCACTACTGCGCATGTTTTTGGTGCGTAGGTCACTACTGCGCAGGTTTTGGATGCGTGGATCACTACTGCGCAGGTTTTTGATGCGTGGATCACTACTGCGCAGGTTTTGGATGCGTAGATCACTACTGCGCAGGTTTTGAATGCGTGGATCACTACTGCGCAAGCATTGGATGCGTGAATCACTATTGCGCATGTTGCGTGGATTACTACTGCGCATGATTAGATTGCATAGTGCAATGCTGTACATGTTTTGGTTATGTACGACTACTTTATGGTTGCGTGGATTACTACTGCGCATTTTTTGCTTGCGTAGGCTACTACTGCGGTAATTTACACTGCGCTTTAATTTATATAGCGCACTACTACACATGTTTGGGTTACAGAAAACACTAGTGTGCATGTTTTTTGTTGCGTAGATCACTACTGAACATATTTTTTGTCATGTAGATTACTATTGCGCATATTTTTGTTATGTAGATCACCACTGCGCATGCTTACATTACATAGTGCACTACTGCGCATGTTTTTTGTTGCGTAGATTACTCTTGCGCATGCTTAGATTGCATAGTGTACTACTGCGCATGTTTAAGTTGCGCAAATCACAACTGCGCATGTTTTTGTTGCGCAAATAACAACTGCGCATGTTTTTTCTTGCGTAGATGACTACTGCGCATGTTTAGATTACTTAGTGCACTACTGCACATGTTTGGGTTGAAAATATCATTACTGCGCATGTTTTAATTGCGCAGATAAATTTGAATGAATAAAAAATAAATTCCAAATCAATTCAAATTCCTTTAAATTAAATTTTAGATGAATCAAAATGAAAATAACAAAAAAATGTTAAGAGGTGATAAATAAAATAATAAAATTACAAAACAAAATTACTACAATGAATTTAGATTATCAAAAATTTAGAAGTGAAAACGCTTTTTATTTAATGTACTAAAAAAAGGCTTGCAGAAAAATGGTCAAAAGGAGACAATTTTTTAAAAATATTTATGTAATGGGGAACTAGAAGTCGTTTGTCTTTGGGGGTTGTAGGCGTGGTGAAAGGGTACTTGATTATTATGTCCTGGGCACGTATGCATGTATGTGTAATGCAGAGGAATATACATTCTCATGTAATCTAGTGTCAGGTCTCACATATATGCGGATATAAACTCGAACGTGTTTGCGGATAATACAGTGGTAATGTACCTATATTTTTCGTGATGTTTTCTTTTACGAGGGCAAAATTCTAAACGAAGAAAACTCAGATGAAAAACACAAAAGAAGGAAAAATGTTATAAACACTTCTTTGAAGAATGTCATCCCAGATTAAAATCCAACCTAGCATTCGTTTCAAAACGGAATTAATTTTTTATGATAAAAGAAAAAAAATGTAGACCGAACTGATCAATGATAAATTTCCTGAACTTGAAATTTTAATTAATTAATTTAATTTATATTGAATTTATATTAAATTTATATTAAATTAATTGTAATTCTTATAATTTGATTTAATTTAATAAATAATTTAGAATTAAGGTCCTTGAGGTTGGATCGAATAAAGAATTGAATAAATTGAAGTTTAGAATAAATCGAACAAGTGACTTGAACTTTGAGACAAATGAAAACGATTTGAAGTTTGAATTGAATCTTTTGGGACGAATTTAATTAAAAGAAATTCAAGTTTAAAATTATTTGAATTTGAATAATTAAAATTTTTCGACGAATTGAATTGATATTCACCCTTGAGAAGAATTGAATTCGAATGACTTGAAATAAATTTTTAAATTGAAGTTTCGAGCGAAAAAAATTTGAAAAAACCCGATGTTAATTTTCTTGTATAGTAAACAAGAAATAATGAAAAAATATTTAATTTATTTTATTTCATTTTTTATTCTTTTTCCGAAAAGTTTATATTCACCATTGAGATCTAAACTTTAACATGTTGCAGCATATTTTCAGTATCATGAAAAGTTTCGTAAGTCGAGTAAAGAGCAAAGAACGTAAGGGTAAAAGAGATGAGGAAAAAGAGAAAAATTCTAGCAACTCGTGGAGTTTTTCTTTGTCGCGGCTTGTCTTCGAGGCGAGCAGGAAAGAAAAATAAAACGTTATGACGTTGAAAAAAAAGAAAGCAAGAAAGAAAGAAAAATAAGGGAAAAAAGTGGAATTTCTTGGCAGAGTGCGACTGCGCAAGAGACGTCTACTCATTTCCGTAGGCGTCTTCAGATCTCACCCCACGACCCACCCCACTGGGGGTTGGGGGTTGCTTGTAAGTTCTGCACGTCGGCACGCCTCCAGGACTCGTCGCAATCGTAAAAAGCATCGCCACGGGGTTCCTTCTCTAGGCCTCCCCAGGACCAGCGAGTTATAAAATAAAATAAATGGGCTTAAGCGTAAAAATAAATTAAAATGAATCACTTTTTCCCCTGAACGTTGAATAATGAAAAATTTGTCCAATTTAATAAACGAATTTGTCTGTGATAACGAAAATAGAACGTAAACAACGTCGAGAAATTTGAAAAGAATTAAAAGGAATTTAAAAGAACTGAAAAGATGATAAGGGATTGATTTAAGAGAATTAAAAATAATAAAAACGTATTAAAAGTTATGAAAAAATATTAAAAAGTATAGAAAAGTATTAAAAAGTGTTAAAAAGTATTAAAAAATATTAAAAAGTATAGAAAAGTATTAAAAAGTATTGAAAAGTATTAAGAAGTATTAAAAAGTATTAAAAAATATTAAAAAGTATTAAAAAATATTAAAAAGTATTAAAAGGTATTGAAAAGTATTAAAAAGTATTGAGAAGTATTAAAAAGTGTTAAAAAGTATTAAAAAATATTAAAAAGTATAGAAAAGTATTAAAAAGTATTAAAAAGTATTGAGAAGTATTAAAAAGTATTGAGAAGTATTAAAAAATATTGAAAAGTATTAAAAAGTATTGAGAAGTATTAAAAAGTATTAAAAAGTATTAAAAAGAATTAAAAAGAATTAACAAAAATTGAAAAGGATTATTAAGAATTTAAAAAGGAAAATAAGAATTCAATGGGATTATGAAGAATTCATAAGAAATTAAAAGCATTATAAAGGATCGATTCACAAGAATGCAAAAAAGAGTAAAAAGAATTCAAGAGGATTAAAAAGAATTCATAAAATTTCAAAAGGATTATTCGATTTACAAGATTCACAAAAGGATAGGATTCACAAGAATTCAGTAAGATTATGAAGAGTGTGCAAGAATGTAAAGGATTATAAATGATTAAAAAGAAATCAAAACGATTAAAAGAATTAACAAAAGTTTAAAGAATTATTAAAAATTCACAATGATTCACAAGAATAGAAATGAACCATAAAGAATTCACAAGACCATAAAGGATTATAAAAGATTCAAAAGAATCAAAAATATTCAAAGAATTGATAAAAATTTAACAGAATTATTAAGAATTCACAAGGATTCATAAGAATTGGAAGAAATTACAAACAATTGACTAGAATATAAAAGTATTATAAAGTATTAACAAGAATTGAAAAGGATTAACAAGAATTCACAAGAATTCAATAAGATTATGAAGAATATGCAAAAATTTAAAAGGATTATAAAGAATTCAAAAGAATTCATAAAGATTACAAAGAATTGACAAACATTCAAAAGGATTATTAAGAATTCAGAAGATCCATTAATGATTCATGATTCATTATGTTTATTCATTATTCATGATTAATGATTCATCATAATGTGTATTAATAAATAAATAAATAAATAAATAAAATAAATTTACAATGATTTACAATGATTCACAAGGATTCACAAGAATCCAGAAGGATTTTAAAGAATTCAAAAGGATTATAAATAATTCAAAAGGATTATAAATAATTTGTAAAAGGATTATAAAGAATTTAGAACAATTTGAAAAGATTACAAGGGATTCACAAGAATTCCAAAACGTTAAAAAGAATTCATAAGAACTCATTAGGATTATGATATTTAAAAATTAAAAATTCAAAAATTATAATTCAAAAATTTAAATTATATTAAAATTAAAAAAATTAAAAGTAATAAAAAGGATTCAAAAGGATTCAAAAGAATTCAAAACGATTAAAAAGAATTGACAAAAATTCGAAAGGATCATTAAGAATGTAAAAGTATCATTAGGAATGTAAAAGTATCATTAAGAATGTAAAAGCATCATTAAGAATACAAAAGAATTCATAAGAATTCAAATCATCAAAAATTCAAAAAGATTATGAGGAATTCTGAACAGTTTAAAAGAATTAAAGAGGATTCTCAAGAATTAAAAAAAAATAATAAAATTAAAGAATTCCTAATTCAATTAAAATAAAGAATTCATAAGACTTTGAGAAGATTACAAGGGATTTACAAGAATTAAAAAGGATTATTAAAGTATTCAGATTAATAAAGTATTCAAAGGAATTTTAAAGGGTTATAAAGAATTCATAAAAATTCAACATTGTTTGCTAGAATAAAAAGAATTTCAAGGTACTTAAAAGAATTTGCATCATTTCAGATGAATTGAAAAGCAGAAGGATTAAAAATAATTCAAAAGTATTAAAAAAACATTCAAAACAATGCTTCCCTATGAGGAAGCAAACTAAAATAATTCTTATCTAAGTAATAAGTTTAACAATTATTAATCTGAATATTTGTTTAATAATTATTCAAACGATTATTTGTTTAATAATAATTAATTCATACGAGTATTTGTTTAATAATAATTAATTCATACGAGTAGTTGTTTAATAATAATTAATTCATACGAGTATTTGTTTAATAATAATTAATTCCTACTAGTATTAGTTTACTAATTATTAATTAGGAGTATTTTCTCAATAATTATTAATTAGGGTATTTCCTCAATTATTACAATTAGGATTACTTGCTTAATGATTACTCATTGGCATACTGTTTTACTAATTTTTAAACAAATTATTTTTTCATAATTATAGCATTGAATTTATTTTTAGAATAAATTGCTCTATTGTTTCATTTGATTTTTAAGTTAAACAAAAAAATTTGCATTTGTGTGTTCATAAAAAATGTAAACTTAACGACGAGGGGTGACTTTTTTCACGCCCCCCGATCTGACAAATTATGACATTTATTTTTTATCCCCTTCACCCCCTCTGGAATTAATGGGAGCGGTGTAAAAAATCGTAGCCCCTTTCAAAGAGAGAGGGACAGAGATAAAAGAGAAAATTTAGTCAATTATTAAATAAAGAAAACATAAAATACAGAAAAGAAAATATAAAATACAGAAAAGAAAATAAAATACAAAATAAAAGACACAATAAAATACAAAATAAAATACAACATAAAAAAAAATAAAATAAAAAATAAAATAAAAAATAAAATACTATTAAAATACAAAATAAAGAATGCTGTCTCGAATGCTGTTTTGTGTTTGTTATTAGCGTTATTATTTTTTACCATTATTATTATTATTATTATTATTATTATTATTATTATTGTAATTGGCGTTTTTGTATTATTATTATTATTATTATTATCATTATTATTATTATTATTATTCATAACGAAATAAAATCAGTAACAAATAAAATGCGTAATAAAAAAATTGAATGTAATAAATAACAGATAAACAATTTGTGTAGATAATAACAGAGAATAGAAAAATGTGAATACATTAATTCTATATCTATTATATTCCATTTTGATGAATAGAGTAAGTAAAATCGGATTTTTTATGGCTGTCATAAATTAACCCGATCTATGGTCGATTTTCGGCAAGAGATTTGGTCCATTTACGCATATGGTTTCCGGGGACTTTTCATCTCTTTTGTGCTGAAAATAGCATACAAAAGAAGACGCTGTCAAGGACTATTAATATTCGTTGCATTAGTGGCATTTGGTGGACGAATCTATGGTCGATAAATAAATATACGCAGATATAGAAAAGTAGCGAGCCTGCTATGAATGTCAAAGATTATTTAGTACCAATGCAGAGAGCAAGTAGACTCCCCGCCGATCATAAAGTATGCACATTCCCTTTGCGAATGGGTTATGTATCCCTTCTGGGACACATAATCATTTTTTTTCCACACACATTCTCAAATTTACCAAAATATTTATTCTTCATCTTCCCTTTCTCGCTTATTTTCGATATTTTTCTTTTATCGCGCTATTTTTTTTGTTTTATTATTTCTTTTGAGGTCCGGACATTGGTAGATATAAACACTAAAATACGATAAATTTTAAACTTTTTTTCAAATAAAAAGTAAAGTAAAGTTTACTGGACCAGTAAATAATTAAATAGAAACAAAAGTTTATAAATAATTTTGACACTTTTAATTAAAAACGTTTTATAAACGTGTTTTTATTCAGTGAATTGTAAAAAATATGAAGATGAATATTGAAGTGAATAAATATGAATAAGATTATCGAATATTGAAGTGAATTATCGAAGTGAATAAGCAAAATTAATGATAAAAAAACATGCTAATAAATGTGACGCGTCGCGAAGAAAAGTACCTAAGAAGCAAACGAATTTAGGTTATGTTCTTTGATACTTTTAATTTAAGAATACCTTGCAAATTAAAAAGAGTTTTTCTTGAATAGATTTTTCGTGTACTGTCGAGTGTTTTTGATTTCAGATTTGCAAGGTAGTCTTAATTAAACTAAAAATATATAATATATAATAGAACGTAACCTAAATTCTGATATTCTTTAATCAACTACTTAGTGATAAAATCATCTAGACATATAACCTAAATTTATTTTTATTCTTAGGTACCTACGCTACGCGTCACAAACGAATAAACAATATTGCAGAAAATATATAAATAAATAAAATTATAAGAAATAAATTAAACAAATTAACTAGAATTTAAGTATAGAGGATTAAAGAAAAGACTTTGGTTTCGATAGTAAATGACTGAGTGATTAATGCGCGACCCTTTTATAAAAGGGGTAGTTACCCGGTATTTACTTTTTAAAGGTACACCATCATTTTACAAGAACTCTGACATCTCTTTATTGGTGTATGTGTATGAAATGTATGCACGGTGCACAACAATGAGAGGGACCTGTCATCGTGCTTTGTGAGAGATGGTAGGGAATGGTCCATGGGGTTTGATGGGGATCGGAACAGAGAAACAGAGAATCAAGTCAGGGGAACTCAAGGAAAGGTAGTTTATCGTAGCGTGACGGTATACACCCACGCTGGCGCCCCTTTTCATTCTCCCTTTGGCTTTTCTGCTATACAGATATCTCTTCGAAAACCACCATAAAGCCTTGCTTTTTGCCCCCTTCTCATTCAACAATTGCACATCTGGCAAAGATTTCACTTATTTTATAAACCCGCTAATGAATTTTCATCTATAATCATTGCTGATCACTAAATGAGTGAACAAAATCACTTGAAATGTTCTTATTGAATATCTATAAGCGTGGTTTTTGTTTCAGTACATTACCTAATACGAGTACGAAAACACCTAGAACTGTTAAAAACACCTATATGTTCTTTAAACACCTAGAACATTTCGACACCAACTGGATGACGTCAAAACCGACAATTATGACATCAAAAGCATATAAATCTTCTTAAAAGCACTTAATCGGCTTCGAAACAGCCTGATCTGGCACCAAAACCGTCTAGTAAAACACCAAAAACGTCGAGAACTATTTCAAAACACATAGATGACCTTGAAACCACCTAATATAACTTCAAAACCGTCTGGTAAGACCTCAAAAATGGGTAAAGCTACTTTAAAGCAACTAAATCACCTTGGAACCACTTAATACGGCATAAAAACCGTCTGGCCAGACCTCAAAAACATATAAAACTTCTTTAAAAAATGTAAGTGACCTTACAACCACCTAATATGACGTTGTAGACATCTGGTAAGACCTCAAAAACATATAAAACTTCTTCAAAAAGTGTAAGTGACCTTACAACCACTTAATATGACATTGCAGCCATCTAGTAAGACCTCAAAAACGGTTAAAACTACTTCAAAGCAACTAAATGACCTCGGAACCACCTAATGCGACATCAAAACCGTCTAATAAGGCCTCAAAAATGTCTAAAACTCCTTAAAATCACACAGGTGACCTTAAAACCACCTAATATGACGTCAAAATCGTCTAGTAGGACCTCAAAAACGTATAAAACTCCTTGAAACCACATAGTTGATCTTGAAACTACCTAATATGATGTCAAAACCGTCTAGTAGGACCTCAAAAACGTTTAAAACTATTTCCAAGCAACTGAATGGCCTTGGAACCACCTAATACGGCATAAAACCCGTCTGGTCAGACCTCAAAAACATATAAAACTTCTTTAAAAAATATAAATGACCTTGCAACCACTTAATATGACGTTGCAGCCATCTAGTAAGACCTCAAAAAAGGCTAAAACTACTTCAAAGCAACTGAATGACCTCGGAATCACTTAATACGACATCAAAACTGTCTAATAAGACCTCAAAAACGTCTAGAACTCCTATAAAGCACTTCGATGACCTCGAAACCACCTAAAATGACGTCAAAACCGTCTGGTCAGACCTCGAAAACGTATGAAACTACTTAATAACACCTAAGTGACCTTGAAACCACGAAGATGACGCAGGACCATCTGGACCGACCTCAAAAACATATAAAACTCCTTAAAAGCACACAGGTGACACTGAAGCTACCTAATAGTAGGTCAAAATTGGTTTCTAGGTCGTCAAAATAGTCTAGTAGGACCTCAAAAACGTATAAAACTCCTTAAAAGCACCTTGGTGACCTTGAAACTACCTAATATGCCGTGAAAACCGTTTAGTTGCACTTCAAAAACCTTAAAATCATCTGGAGTACGTCAAAAGTCACTAGCACACCTTTAAACTTTTGAATAGAACCTTTAATCACCCAGAACACTTCGAAACCACTTAGGTGATCTGTGAACTACCAGATATGACCTTGCAATCATCTGGAACATTTCGAAACCACCTTAAATGACCTCAGATTAATGTATAAAACTTTGATATCCTTTAAACGATCTAGTAAGAACAAATTAAGTGGTTTTAAAAGCATCAAGAACTTTTAGGAACCATCTAGATAACTGTGAAACCGTGTAATATGACCTTAAAAGCAACTGCTAGGTCTTAAGAGCGTCTAGGTTTTTAGAAAACAAGCTTTTATGACTTCAAAGGCACCTTGAATATCGTGAAACTACATGTATGATCTCAAAAGCACAAAGAACATCTAGAAACCACTTAGTGTGAGCTCAAGACTTCGTAATATGACCTCAAGACCTACTATCATGACCTCAAGTCTTTCTAATATGACCACAAGATCTCATAACATGACCATAACATCCTAAAAATGACCAGGAGTATCTCAAAAGTACATGGCATACCTTGGGACCATTTAATATATCCAAAAAGACACCTAGAACATTTATAAACCGCTGAGAAGACTTCGAAACCGTTTAGATGATCTGCGAACTAATGATTATGTTACAATATGATGTTACAATTATCTAAAATAGTTCGAAACCATCTTGTATGACCTCAAATGAATGTAGAAAACTTTGGTATTATCTAGATAACATTTATACCACCTAGTATAAACTAATTAGATGATTTTAAAAGCATCTTAGACTTCTAAAAGCTTATTTAGATGACCCTTAAACTCTTTAGACGACCCTTAAACACTTTAAATGACCTTAAAACTCTTTAGATGACCTTAAAACTCTTTAGATGACCTTAGAACCATTTAATATGATCTCAAATGCAATTTAAACATCTCAAAAGTATCTGAGTACCAAGAAAACCGCTTGTTATGATTTGAAAAGTATCTAGAACATCTCACAATTACGTGTATGATTTCAAAATCGTGAAGATTACCACGAAGCCACTTAGTATGATCTCAAAACCTCATAATATGATTATGATGTCACTTAGAAAACCTTAAGAGTATATTAAATACCTTAAAAATGCATGGAATGATATGATAACCACTTTGATATCTTCAAAAACACATAAAACAGATCAGAATCACTTAGAATTACGTTAAAATAACGTACTTTGGTTCAAAATGGACCTAGATGACTTCGAAACCATCTAATATATCCTCTCAACAAATCCTTCTAACTTCAAAACCGTTTATACTACCTTGAAACCGTTTAGATGTCTCAAAAACCACTTAAATAACCTGCAAATCAAAAAATAAGAGTTCAGAAGCAACTACAGCACTTTGAAACCACCTAGCACGACCTCTTAATCATCCAATATGACCTTAAAAGCTTCTAGAACACCTTGAATTCACCTTTTATGACCTCTTTATCTTGTAATATGATCTCAAAAGCACCTGGTAAAATTTAAAACTATTTAGTAGGATCTCTTAATCACCTAAACAAAAATCACTAACAGAAGACTAACAAAACCACTTTAAAACCATTAGCAACTTCTTTAAATGACCTAGAACACCTTAAAACCATCAACAACTTCTTTAAATGACCTAGAACACCTTAAAACCATCAACAACTTCTTTAAATGACCTAGAATACCTTAAAATCATCTAGAACCATCTTTAAATCATCTTAAACATCTTAAAGCCACTTAGTATGTTCTCAAAACTGTCCAGATGACCTTAGAAACGACTAGAATATTTCGAAACCATCATGTTTAACCTTTAAATCACTTTGCATAACATTTAAACCCAATTCCATAACCTTTCAACCATCCAGAATAACTCTTAAACCACCTTGTGTAATCTTTAAACAATCTTGTATTACCTTTAACCACCCACATGATCTCAAAAGCACTTTGAACACTTCAAAAGCACTTTGAACACTTCAAAAGCACTTAGAACACTTCAAAGCCTCTTATGTGACTCAAAAACAACCTTACAAAACCTTTAAATGTTCAGAGGTTGAAAAACCCACTCTAACTATGTATATCCAATACTAAAATGATTCTTAAATTATTCAAGAATTAACCTTAATACAACAGTAGCTTTAGCACAACCTTAGCTTAAACAGTCACCAGAAGAAAACATCAATAAAGAAGTCACAACATTCATAAAACGTCATTTTGTTTCAGTACATTGTCACTATTGTTCTAAATAGCGTGTAACCAGGTTAGAATTCAATTCTCACCATTATATCACCGTGATCTCGGGGGATTTTTGACTTACAAACCCGGGCAAATCACAAGGGAATTATGGGAACAGTGCGGCAAGTACCAAACCCAAGGTTCCCGTTGTGCATAGTAGCATATTGTTTATAAAATCTCCTGGGATATTTTGTCAGTGTGAGAAGTCGAAGAAGTGAAAAGGAAGAAGAGCAGCAAATAGGGAGAAGAAGAGGATGAGACTGGTGCAAGTGTTTTTGCTACCATTGCATTTATGGTGATCGTTGTCTCTTGCCTCATTGTACACTTGACACTATGATGGCACCCTTGGGTCATGGGGTGAGTCGATCCAACTCCTCTTCTCATGGATCTACCCAGACCGATCGTCTCTTCCCATTCCAAACACAGCAATATCCACAACAAAAATTATACCAGAAATTAATAATCAGTTGCAGCATATATACCTATTTTTGTCTCTTTCCTAAACCCGGATTTTTCAACGAAAAAGATATTTAGATGCTAAATAAAAAAATAAACAAAATGGTTGAATATAAAAAAAAATAAAAAAAAAAAAAAAAAAAAAAAAAAAAAAAAAAAAAAAAAAAAAAAAATATTTGTATTATGTTACTGGTTGTTGCAAATAACAATAACATTTCGATTTGCAGCAACCAGTAACGTAATAAAAATATCGTTTTGTTAGATAAAAAAAATATATATGTAAAGAAAGTACATCGTACTTCTTAAACAACATTTGAATTATCCCACACATCACGGCATTGATAAGGTAGAATACAACTTATGGGTCATTCCATATCTTTACAACAAAATTTCTAATTGCGCTGAAACTTTTTTTTCTTGTTCTAGAGACAAAAGAAGTGACACGTATTTTCTTTTTTTTATTTACAATGGATATTTTTCGAAATATGGATTTTTGAAGTTTCCAATCTGTGGAAAACAATTTTTTTTTCAAATGCTTCGTAAATCAGCCATTTTTTGAATAAAGGTTTGATATTTTAGGATAGATTGTGCAATAAGGTTGACCTTAAAATGCATATTTGCACTTTCAAAAATGTGTTTGTTAATCAATATTTATTAAACAATTTCTTAAATAATTTCTTAAACAATTTCTTAAACAATTTCTTAAACAATTTCTTAAACAATTTCTTAAACAATTTCGAATAACTCAAAAGAGCCTTTACCGATTTGAACCATTTTTTCTGCAATTTGTCACTATACTATGTAGAACATTGTCCCAAAATTTAAAAGTGGGCAATGAAATACTTTTTGAGAAATGATTGTTTTTGTATGACAGTGATTGACAATAATTAGGGAAAGGCATTGCAGATAATTGACATTTAATGTCGTTTCTCTTTTCACAGGTACAAGTTGTGTAAATATTGTATAAATAGTGTAAAATAAGTCATAAAATCAATTAAAAATACTCTTTTTACAGGAGAAACTCAATAGTGTCATTATTTCCGTGTCAAAAGTCCCAAATTTCATAAGATATATATATATATATATATATAATAAAGAAATAAGAATATAACCATATACTATATCTTTCTAAAGAATATAATCATTTATATATACTATATTTTTCTATCCTAATTGCACTTTTTTTTTTTTTTTTTTTTTTTTTTTTTTTTTTTTTTTTTTTTTCTTTAAATTAATAAAGTCAAACAATTGGTTGCAATCAATTTTAAATTCAAACAATTGTACATTTCGAGAGTGAATTGCAGATTTAGAACCACGTTGATAAATATTATGTTACTGTAATTATTTTAATTTAAAGAAATGCGGTACACTTGAAAGTTTGATGGAGTGACGATGTCGGTCGGAGCATTTAGTGAGTACATTAAGAAAATTGCGTGTATGCATGTGAAGAAAACCATTCGCCAATCTGAAAGGACTGGCAGTGGTCCAGATGAAGGATGGAGGAGATAAAATGAAAGGGAGAAAGAGGGAGCACGAAAAGGGAAAAGGGAGACAGAAAGATAAGAGAGAGAGAAAGTGAAGAGAGAGAGAGAGAAAGAGAGAGAGAGAAAGAGAAAGAGAAAGAGAGAGAGAGAGAGAGAAAGAGAGAGAGAGAGAAAGAGAAAGAAAGAGAGAAAGAGAAAGAGAGAGAGAGAGAGAGAGAAAGAGAAAGAAAGAGAGAAAGAGAAAGAGAGAAAGAGAGAAGGAAGAAGAGAAAGCCGATGCGTTCAGTTAAGCAGAGGGATGCGTTTATATGAGACCCTAGCGGGACAAGTAGGGTCAAGTGAACTAAAGTGAAACTACTGGTTGGGGGTGTTAAGGGGACAATATATGTTCCACAGTCAGGGGAGAAGATAGCTTTAATCTATTATAACGAACAGCTTCAAGTGGATCCTTGTTATTTCCTCGTTTAGAGCAGGTCAGCTATAAACTCTAAATACTCTCAGCTTCTCTACTCTCCGATATTAAAATTAACTTTTCATTATCACTCCAGATAACGCTCCAGATTTATTTACATTTCCCGTATTTTCCGATATACTACCGTTCATTAACAATTTCGAAAATTGACTTGCTTTTATACTATCATTCTACTCATTGTCAGTTATTTTATAGTTAAACATTCCTTCATTCATTAATTACTTCTCACTTTTAAGGACGTTTAACAAAACGTTACCCTGTGTTAAATTACAATTTTTACCTTAGGGGTTATTCACAAACTACGTAGCTCGTCAGCTTTTTTTTGTTTTTTTAAATTTAGGTGGCCTTGGGGGAGCTATTTACTACGATAAGAGGAAAAAATGGCGCTAATGTATGAAACAGTGTGCTACATGGTGGGGTCAAAATTTCCAAAAAAAAGGACTACGCAGTTTATGAACGACCCCTTATTGTAAGAAACGTGACAAAACAAGGTCAAAGTTACACTTGCTCCTAAAATTGAAGAAACTTGAAACAAGTGCGGTCAAAAATTGCCAAAATTTGTTAAATGATGGAAAATTTTGGCGATTTTTGACCGCACTTCTTTCAAGTTTCTTCAAATTTAGGAACAACTGTTATAGAAAAGATTGGATGTGACATTTGTTATTTATGACGGTGACACGTTACTGGAGGTGACTGAGACTCATGAATGACAGATAAAAGTGAGCACGAATGAATAATATGGGTAATGGGGTAGCTAATGTCCCCATATGCGTGAGTGCGTATAAACCCACTAGAATTCTTATTGGTGAGAGTGCAACACGTAATGGGCGGCGCGCATATATAATGTAACCCAAAAACCGTCATCTATCCTCGAATTTACCCCATTTAGTTTATGGCACTAGGATCAGCCATGTGGGACTGCGAGAAGCTGCCTTAATCTAATGTCACATTAACGATTGCTGAATATTAAGTCGTCCTTATCCTCATTATCTTTGCCAAATATCCTCCGACTTCATCATTTCAATCTTTATGGCAGTACTTACTGTTAGTTCAATTGATTAGAGTTCTGCATAAAGGAATATGGATATGGTTAACTGTTTTGGCACTTAAAATAATGATAAAAATTAAAAATGTATGATAAAAATTGCAATGGTTGTCTTTGAAGTAGCCATTTCAAATGGATACGAATGTTAACATTTAAAATGGTTGTTGTTTTATATAATTATTTGTTATACTGAATCGAATAAAAAAAGAGAATGTCAAGAAAATTACAGCAACACCTTGAAATTTGCAAAAACGTGAAGTTTTCAATAATGTTAATTTTTCAATCCGTATTTTGATAAAGTGCTAATGGATCCAGAAAAGTGTAGTGTTTGCAACCTACATAAAAATGCGTCTTTTTTGTAACGAATTCAAAAAAAAAAGAATTTGCAAACAAAATTTCAGGAACACTTTGAAATTTTGAAAACCGTGAAAAATTCACATTTCAGTAAATTGCTGATTGATCCAAAGAAGTGTAGTGTTTGTAACCTACATCAAAATGCGTGTTTTTATATCCCGAATCCAACAAAAAAAGGTAATTTCAACAAAAATTTCAGGAACACCCTGAAATTTTGAAAAACGTGAAAAATTCACATTTTTGTAAATTGTTAATAGATCCTGAGAAGTGTAGTGTTTGTAACCAACATCACAAGGCGTGTTTTTATATCTCGAATCCAACAAAAAAAAGTAATCGCAAAAAAAATTTCAGGAACACCTTGAAATTTTGAAAAACGTGAAAATGTCACATTTTTGTAAATTGCTAATTGAACCTAACAAGTGTAGTGTTTGTAACCTACATCAAAATGCGTGATTTAATATTCCAAATCCAACAAAAGAAAGCAATTGCAAAAAAAATTTCAGGAACACCTTGAAATTTTGAAAAACGTGAAAAATTCACATTTTAGTAAATTGCTAATTGATCTACAGAATTGTAGTGTTTGTAACCTACATAAAAATGCGTCTTTTTTGTATCGAATTCAACAAAAAAAAGCATTTGCAAACAAAATTTTAGGAACACCTTGAAATTTTAAAAAACGTGAAAAATTCATATTTTTGTATATTGCTAGATGATCCTAAGAAGTGTAGTGTTTGTAACCTACATCAAAATGCGTGTTTTTATATCGCGAATCCAACAAAAAAAAGTAATTGCAAAAAAAATTTCAGGAACACCTTGAAA
>WNHD01001391.1:0-20447 GCA_011057455.1 Ganaspis sp. Gsp50
CATAGAGGTCAACTAACACTACAATTTAAAAGTAATTTCACAAAAATCGGAAGACATAAAATTTTTGGCGGTAACACTTGGCAAATTTTCACCCATATGTATAATCCTGTGTTTCTTCTAATTATAGATTAAATAAAACTGCTGCAAGGGATTTTATCACTGAATTGACTCCTTTTATGCCCCAAAGACAAAGAAGTACAAGCATTCCAACTGAAATTCAGGTTCATTTAAAACTTTCATTTTTTGATTTAATATGTGTATTATATAGTTTTTTACATTGTTATATATAAAAAAAATATATAAAAGTTGTTTTTTTATTATAAACATAAAAAGTCGTACGAATGAGCAATATTTTTATTACAAGTTGAAGCTGCAATCTTTAAGCCGTTTTCGTATTTTTCTAAGAACTGTGGTAACCTCAAATCCAAGCAAAGTTTACTTCATTCTACATACATTATTTTTCACTGCAGCTTTTAAAGCTTTCTCTTATACATGTTTTTTTTATATTGTGTATTTACACATTATTCTCTGAATAATAACAACCAAAAAAATGTATTGTGCAACAAGTGAGCGACGAAGGCGATTTCCGACGACTATATGAAATTTCCTCCACAAGCACACTCAAGTGCAGCACATAATACTTTTTACAACAATATTGTAGGTTATTTGCGACACGTTCAGCCTTTAAAACTAATTTTACACTGAAACAAATTTCTTGTAAAAACTACGACGCCGCTTGGTTAGAACGCACAATAAGTGTGGTTTGTGAAAATCTCACAGAGACTGTGGGGATCAATTTGATCCTCACGGTTCACTGTGCTGAAACCAAAGATCTAATTTTTCGCAAACTGGTTTGGGAATAACACAAAAACAAAAATATTTTCCATCTAAAATACACGTAAATCGACATTCTTTGATTTCAAACTTCTATAACTCAGATGCACTTTATGCTATTACATTGGTCTTAATTTTAATTTACTCAGAAGAAAAAACTATACAAAAGTGTCTATAGGGCGAAAGTGTAACTTGTAACTTAATTGGACTCCAGTAGTCAATCAGTCTGATACAATTTGCTATAAGTCAATTCATTTAATTTATAACTAAATGGTTGTACAATTTTAATAATTTATTCTGATATGAATTTTGGAAAAGTGATATCTACTTAAATGTAATGTGATATAATATGAAATACCAATAATTACAAACGTTTGATTCCATAAACCTCAAAAATTTTATAGTAGGGTAGTGTCGCCAGTTACTGGCCACCGATTTTTTTCTATGTTAATATTTAAATAACTCTTTATTGTTATAAGTATAAAATTCTTGTGCCACCACCAGCTAGTATTTCGTCCTAAAATGAAATAAATAATTGCACTGTTTCATACTTATACAGGATCTTTTTTGTAGAAAATTAAATTTCCAATAAAGTCATTTATATTTTTTTTATAAAATTAATTATTGAGATAATAGCAAAAAAACGAGTCTTTTGGCTAAAGATTATCTTTAGTGACCCGTTCCAACTCACCAGTTAGAGCTACACTTATGGCTCAATAGACAATTTTGTAAAGTGTTTTATTCTTTTTAAATTACGACGAAGATCAATGTAATAGCATAGAATGCGTCTGAGATATAGAAGTTTGGGAACAAAATATGTCGATTTACGTGTATTTTAAATGAAAAATTCTATTGTGCTGTAGGAAAGTATTTATAGTTAAAATAAGAAGATGTAAAATTACTAATAATTAAATTAAATTAAATTAAATTAAAATATTCTATAGTAATGTTTATCCTTTTTTCCTCAATATTAAACTCCAGATATTATCCACTATTAATTTTCTTGCTGGTGGATCGTACCAAAGAAGAGTAGGACAAGATTTTCTAACTTGTATGAGTCAATCTTCTATCAGTGTAAGCTTACACAACACGATTAACGCATTTGAACAAGTAAATAATGATTGGATACGATTTCCTAATACAAGGCTATTAATGGAAAATATGAAAACAAGGTGATGTTCATAACCTTATGTCAATTAATTTTAAACATTATTAAAGGAAGGAAAGTCGATCGGGATTTCGTTTCGTATAACGAAACAAATCGAAACTAGAAAGGACTTTTGTTCCGATCCACAGAGCGAACCAAAAAAAAAATTATTTCAAACAAAAAATATCGTCAAGTTTGAGATCATTCATCGCAAGTCATTCCAGTTACTTGTTTCAATGGCCTTTTTTTAGTGTACAAATTATTTCATTGAAATAATTTTTTTAGTAAACAACGTCAAACGGTTGAACGACTCAGTCCCATGGTTTAACTTTTTAGTGAACCTATAGGTAATTTAAGAATAAATAAATATGTGTATAACAAAAATATTTATTTTGCTAGATTTTTAGAAAAATTTCGTTTTCCAAATGTAATTGGCGTTGTAGACGGAACGCTTATTTCCATATTTCCACCACAGCATGAAATCGAAGAAGTCTACTTCAATCGAAAAGGATATCATTCTTTAAATGTCATGATCGTGAGTGTTTTATATATTATACTAGGGGGGCTTTGCCCCCTGCGCGCCAACCCCGTTTGTTGCTTTGTATATCATTTCAAATTTTTGAAATGATTTTTATTCGATCTCTGAATAGGCAAACTCTGCTAAAGAATCTAGAATTCGTAATCAGCGACACCAAAAGCCCCAGAGAAAAAAATTTATAGCAAATACAATTTTTTAAAATTTTGGTGGCCATATTGCATTCGCCATTTTAAATTTTAAAAATACGATACCAGATTCGTAATTAGCAATCACAGTAAACCTTAAGTAACGAGTTTAAAGCAAATCCATTTGGTTTTTAAATTTTTATTTGACATTAAATCTGTTATTTTGAATATTGAAAATCTGACTTTAGATTAGTAATTAACGACCCCAAAAACCCTCGAGTAACGATTTTCAAGCGATTTCAATTGGTTTTTAAATATTGTGCACCATATTTGATCCGCCATTTTTAATTTTGAAAATCTGATGTTTTATTCGTAATCAGCAACCTGAAAAACCTCTTAGTAACAAATTTAATGCAAATCTAATAAATTTAAAAAACAGGTATTTTATTTTAACAAATTCACGGGCTAATTCCCTTAAATTACAAAATAAAAGAAAAAATTTATAATTAAATATATACGTCGCTGTCGGTAAATATAGTTCTTAAACTAGATTTAAACTCCTCCAAAGGTGTAAAATAAAGGTTATATGCAAATCTAATTTATTTTAAAATTTTTATGTGCCATGTTAGATTAACCATATTTAAAATCTGATATCAGATTCATAAGCTGCTGCCCCTAAAACCCCTGTGTAATAAGTTGCAAGCTATAAGTGCGATTAGGCGCATGAAAATTTAATTGTAAACTTCAAAGTCGTTTTTATCAAAACTTGATTTCAATCGATTCGATCCATAGGACTTTTTCAATTGTCCAGGTCACATATATATATATATGTATGTGTGACGCAACACGAAAAAAGGTCCCTAGCCCTACTTTTGGCAATTTCAAAGGTCAGGAAACGTACACAAATAACACTAGGCTCTTTTTTCACATTTTTAACCTCCCCCTTCTTGGTCATGCTTTGTCAGGTCTGATAGAACCCCTTCCCCTAAAAGATGTCCCGTTTCTTGACACCCCGACCTCATTTTTAAAATAATTTTTTAGCGACAATAAATAAAATTAAACAGTTACAATTTTTAAACACTTAAAATTTCTATTTCTCTGATTTTTTAGCCATTTTGCTTCCTCATAGGGAAGCATTGTAATGGTGACGATTTTCGATTTTCCAAAAATAGTTTATACCCACTTATTTTTCAACTAAAAAGTATATATAATAAATTTTAAACAATTGTCCAGATGTGTGTGTGTGTGTGTGTATGTATGTATGTGTGTGTGTCACGCTTTTTACTAGAAAAAATATCTCAAGTACGCTTGGACCGATTTTCATGAAATTTGGTAAGCTTTTTACACTTATAAAAATCTAGAAACGGACACAGGGATTTTTTGAAATACTCAAAAAAAAATTTTGAGCACCTTTTTTCTTTAAAAAATACGGTTTTTTCCATAAATTTTTTTTTCTAATAAAAATTGTACCTTATAACTAAAAAATTTAGATTCCTTGCATCGAGCCGAATCGAGTGACCTATATAAAGTCTATATTTGACCAAGATTTGGAGAAAATAATGACAATTTTTCATGATTTTTTACCATTAAAATTCTATTTTCTAATATAACTTTTAAAATTATAATTTTTTAATGACAGTTCCTTTGGACAAAATATTCTACATTAAAAAACGAATCGATTGATCTATATAAAGTCTATATTTTGCCAATATTTTATGTAAAAAATGGCATTGTTCATTTATTTTTGACATTAAAAGTACTATTTTATGATATAACTCTTAAAATCATCATTTTTTAATGACAGTTCCTTTGGGCAAAATTTTCTTTAGTAAAAAACAAAATGATTTATATAATTTTAAATTTATGAATTACCAAATATTTATGGAAAAAAGTCACTGTTCCTTTTTTAACAATTAAAATTTTTTCTTTATGAGGAAGCAAAATTTTCATGAAATGAACATAATTTCCCACTTGTTTACATTGAAACTGACATTTTGTAAATTATGACACTCTAAATTTCTTAGAGTGAGATCTCACTCGACCAAGAGTGAAAACTGGGTCACTCCGTTGGGAGTGAGAAAAAGAGTGAGATTTCACTCTCAAAGAGTGAACTTTCACTCCAATTAGAGTGAAAATTCACTCGAAACAAAGAGTCAAGATGATAAGTAGATGCATCTACTTTTGGAGTGAGATTTCACTCTAATTGGAGTGAAAGTTCACTCTTTAAGAGTGACATCTCACTCTTTTCCTCACTCTAAACGGAGTGACCCAGTTTTCACTCTTAATGGAGTGAAATCTCACTCTAAGAAATTTAGAGTGGATAGACACATGATTAGAAGTGGGGTCCATAAAGAACGTTGCATAAATTTAGACGTATTTGGATCCCTACCCTCCCCTATGTTGCACTTTTTACATTGTAAAAATTAAAATTTGACATAGAATGTTGCATTTTACAGACCCCCCTCCCCTCTAGAGCGCAACGTTCTTTATGGATTACCACTTTTATTTTATCGTTAGTTTTAAATTAACGCTTTTGTTTTTGGCATTGAAAGAGCGAGTGGTAAGCGCGCACAAAATTTAAATTGTGATTTAAAATAATTTTCAAAGTAAAAAAAAAATAAAATCTCCCACTTAAGATACCCCCCCCCCCTCTTCCGGTCCAGAACGTGACCTAATTTGTGAAAATGTGAACCTTTGTTCTTTCACAATAAAAAAAGTAATTCTTGAAATTGTATTTTTTTTAAATACCACAGGTTTCTGGTGCTGATAATGAAATTTTAGCTGTAAACGCAAGATACGGAGGAAGAACACACGATAGCCGAGTTTACAGAAATTCGTCGGTAAAACATTTTGTGGAGAGGAAGTATGAAGAAGGATTAAGAAATTTTTGGATTTTAGGTTTTAAATTATTTTAGTTATAATATATATCGATATTATCTTTTTATTGATAATGATTATTTTTCTTCGTGACGTCTTTTCGTGACGTCACATGCGGGGAGGAAAAGTACTTTTTCTCGATCCCTATGACATCATAATCGGGGAGGAAACTTGAAATCATTATATAAATATGATTAAAGAACAGAAAAGTACACGGAGAAAAAGGGATTGTTGGACCAACAAAAGGAATTGTTAATATAGAACCAAATTAGTTTGTTGCCATAACAAATTGGTATTATTGGTTCAACAATACCAATTTGTTATAGCAACAAAATAATTTGTTAGTTCTATATTAACAATTCTTTTTGTTGGTCCAACAATCCTTTTTCTCTGTGTAAAAACCTAATTTTTACAATTGTTTAAACAAACTTATATTTTATAAATACAACTTATTAAAGAGGGTTGCAACTTTTTTTAGTTTATATGATAATTTTCAGATTATTGTTGGTACTGTGCTTAAGTCAAGAGTTTAGTTACACACACACACACACACACACACACACACACACGGAAATGTGCTCAAAAACATGTTTTTTGGGTCACTGGGATTGAGAAACGTCAAAAACTGTTGATAACTCGAAATCGAATATTTGGGGGTAAAGCAGAACTTTGTCTATGAGGAAGCAATTATTTAAAGTTAAACAGTTTTTCTTTTTCTTTATTATTATTTCATGATTTTAAAGCAATATTTTATTAATAATAATTTTTTTCATTTTTTTTACATTATTGGAGTAGATTTTTTAAAATAATACATAAAAAAGGTAAATATCATAATTAAAATATCGTATACAATTTTAATTAAAAAATTGAATTTGTAAAATAGGTATAGATTTTGAAAATTTTAAGAATGGGGCCGCGCCGTCTTAAACTACCAGGTTGCCTAAGACAGACAAAATCCACTTTTTACCAACGCCAAAATTAATTATCTTTTGAATAATTTCTATGATTTTTATTTAATTGATTATTTAAAGGAAATGTCAAAAAATAATAAATGTGCATTGTTTTCGTTTATTTAAATAAACAGTTAGTTCATTAAAAATACCAAAACAATGTACATTAAAACTATATAATTTGTTTCATAATATAGATGCGGGCTGTCTTAGGCATATTTTCCCTACTGTAGACTATTGTAAGCACTATTAAGTATTTTTTCCTGTGTATGAATTAATTATGTGAAGAATCCCCTTCGTTTTATGTATAAATAAATACGTACCATTTTATTTTTATACCAATTTATAATTTGGAAATAACTAATAAAATAAATAATAGGTGACTCTGCATATGCACTGAGCCCAACACTGATAACACCGGTGCAAAATCCACCAAGAGGTTCACCAGCGGAAAGGTTCAACAATAGATTTGTTACATGTAGATCAGTTGTGGAACGAACCATTGGCATTTTAAAATCAAGGTGGAGATGCCTGAAAAAAGAAAGGGCCTTACATTATACCCCACTGACTGCTGGTAAATGAAAAAAAGTTTTTGTGGTTTTTTAATTAAAGCAGAAAGAAATTGGTCTCAAATTGGCCATACGGAAAGAAGTATACTTTCAATGCATTTAAGATATTTTTTATTCTAAATGCACAAACGAGTCGATTTGAGGTATCAGGTAACTTGGTCGAAAGTAAAAATGCTTGGAACATTCATTCGTCAATTTTATTTGAGAATACATATATGCCATTTTTCTATGATGAAACAAATTAATTACTTTCAACCCTATCTCGAGGTATAGAAAAGCTTGAAGTTTGTGCATGTGGGATAAAAAGAATTCTTTTTCAGTACCTTTAGGACTAAAAAAAGTGTATTTCAAAAATGAAAGCTCTAATAACGCTATTTTTACAGTCTTAAATCATTATAGTGTACGTCCGCATGAAAAGGGCCCACTTTAGAACTATTGGACTTATCCATATATTTGCATTTTCTTGATTAAATTTCGAACATTTTCAGAGGTTTTAGACCGCTCCAGATGAAAAATTCGCCAAGTTAAAAGGGTTCAAAGTTGGAAGCGTCAAAAACCTAATTTCGAGAAAAACGAGTTTAAAGTTCAGGTTTTCTATTAGCTCTTATGTTAATTAAAAAATAGAAATAAGATTTTAACGTGTTCTTAATTACGACAAAGTTATAATAAATTTATGATTCGAAAGAGCATATTTTATATTTTGTTTTTCAGCAATAAAAAAAAATCGACAATTTGAATTTTTTTAGAAAATTGCGAATGTCTCCTAAAATACAACCGACAAAGTGGGCCCTTTTCATGAGGACGTACACATATATACTATACATATAGTTTAAAAAACTATAATGATTTAAAACTGTAAAAATTTCCTGTGTGGAAATTTTATCTTGGCTACAACCACTCTCTTAAATTAAATCAGTCAAATTTCACTGATTCATTAGCCAGAAGTGTACCACTGATTGCAGCCAGTCAATTTCCACTAAATATTCAGTGAAAATCCCACTGTTGAAAATCAGTCAACTCTGTTTTGTCGACAGAGTTCATTAGTTTCCAGTGAAATTTCACTGATTTTTCAGTTAAAAATTCACTGTTTCTCTGTGACCGACTTCTCACTGGTAACCAGAGAAATCACAGGAAAAACAAAACGTTAAATTTCAAGATGAACATTAATTTTTACAGGCATATGACTGTAGAATTCCAATTTATCTTAGAATTTAACACATGATGCATTGAAAAAGAACATTTTGTTTTATCTGTGATTCCATTGATTCAATTTACGAGAGCAAGGTCAAAAAATGGCCCCAGCTTGGGACAAGCCAGATTTTTCAATCTCCAAATGAAACACTTAACCAGGTTGCCGCCTAGTTTGACGCCAAGGTTGAGCCAGGACCCAATGAGAAATTGACTGAAGACGCATTATTGTTCTTCAGTACTGGTGCAAGGTCGGTAACTGATAATTAATCAAATTCTGAAACAAAAAAATGACTGCAGTCACGAGGAATCTGACCCGAAACCCACCACTTTGTAGTCAGATAGGCTATCCCCAATCAGCACGCAAGCTTGCCACAAGTTTGCCGTGTAAGGTTTGTAAACTTTCATGGCAAGCTTTCTGCAAGTTTGCGTTGTAAACTTTTCACAAGCTTCCATTGTAACCTTGCTGCAACCTTTCTGCTACTTAAACATCTCCTGCACATGCAGCTAGCATCATATAAAAAAAAATTAGCACTGGTCATTTTAAAAATTGGTCTTTTATTATATAATTTTTCCGTTCCAAGCTTGCAGAAAGTTTACCAAACAAACTTGCAGAAAGCTTGCCATAAAAGCTTGTGTGCGCGGACATTTTACAACTTGCCGCAAGCTTCCCTGAAAGCTTACAAACCTTGCACGGCAAGCTTGCGTGCTGATTGGGTCATAACTTACAAGTTTATAGTTATAAATCAATCTTATACATATATCTGATGAAGCTAAACAGATGATAATTTCACTATTTTACAACTTGTAAGGTTTATCAAGCAATGTTTCATGTCGTTAAAAATTATTTAAATTTTTTCCAATTGTTTAAATAAATAAATTTTGTTATTAATTGCATTTTGTAAAAACTAAATTAAAAAATTTAATTATATAAATTATAAAACTATAGGCAGTATTCAAAGCCTTGGCAAAATCATAGATTTTGCACTGCCTCATATGGTTATGGTTTGACCAGAATTAGCTCAGCACCGACACATCTAAAAATTCTGTACTGCACCAATGCCAATTTGCCAAGACTTGGCGGAGAATTGTCACAAACATAGATTCTATGCTGCGCCGATTGTCTACATGGGCAATATACGGAAATTTCCCATTGGGGATGCAAAAAGCTCGAATCTTGGCATCAAACCGTGCGGAAAGTTGGTTAGGTGTTTCAAAACAATATTAAGCCCAGTTTGCAAATCTCCACCCGGGTATAGAAAATATATATTAATTAATTGAAATGTAATGATATAAAACGTAGGGGAAGGTAAGACAAGATAAGGTAGAGGGATAAGATGGAGTACTGTTTTTTAATTTTGCATTCAATAAGTTTTTAAAAATTCTATCAAAAAAATTTGCTAACTATTTTAAATTTCATTTTGTGTACCATATGATATGACTAAGAAAAAAAATTCTACAAGTAATTAATTTAAATGTATTTTTCTACATATTCATATAAATTTTCAACATTATTTTGAATGAGTGGTTGAATATAAATCTAAAAAATTCCCCTAAAGTCTTTGTGCCACCTTCCCAGAGCCTCTCCAGAGCCTCCAGAAAGCTTACCCTTAGCATATAGAGAGCCTTTTGAGAGTTTCCAGAAAGCCTCTTTAGAATCTGGGCATATGACAGACGAGCGCCAAAGTAAAACTGTAAGGGTATCGGCCCTTTGCCACAAAACCCTAAAAAAGAAAAATGTTCAAATTCAAAACATTTTAACTAAAATATCAAAATTTACTATAATTCTCTTGGATTCAAATAGAAATTTATCCTTTCCCTTGGATTTTTTAAAATAGTTTTTTTAATCTTTGCTAACTGAATATCTTTTTGAAAATTAATAAAAAAATATTATATGCAGGAAAAATTGTAAACATGTGTTGTGCCTTACACAACATATGTAAACGATACCGAGTACCAGATCCTAATTTAGATGCGAATGAAGAAGACGATGATGATGATGTAAATGATGTAATTAATGAAGTTGGAGAAACTGTTCGAAATGGAATAATAAGAGAATATTTTCAATAACATACTAAACTGTCGACTATCCATATCTGCTTCCTGAAATTCGTTTATAATACAGAGAGTGACGTCAAGAAATCTAGACCAGTTCTATTTACCCTTTTAACCTACAGCTATTGATAATAATCTTGACTTGTTTTTTTTCTCCAAGTCTATTTTTCTTAATAATTTTAATCGTTATGTTTTACACCTTCAATAGATATAAACTATTGTTTTTTAGTTAAGGTATACTATTGTTTTATTTTTTCTTTTTCTTAGAGATATATTTTTATTTTTGTTTAACTTCTCTTTGTATAAAGAAATTTAATAAAATTTCCTTTAAATTTGAATTGAATTTTAATTTCTCAAAAGACACAATTACCTTTTACTTTTTAAATTTACAACATACGTATACTGCGCCAATACGAATCGATTCGTTTTTTAATATAAAGAGAAATTATGGTAAAATATGCAGAAGATTTTTTGAAGTATATTGCGAAGTATTAGATAGCCATAACACGTAAACTAAAAACCTTACACTGTAAACTTGAGATAAGCTTACAACAGCCTTATCGTGTAACCTTACCATTCCCTTACCGTGTAAGCTTACTGTATGGCGGACATCCTGAGTTAATTGTAAGCTTACTACAGACATATGGCGTAACTTTACAACCCTTAAAAATAAGCCCCCGGTAAGGCAGACGTAATACATAGTGCTGCTGGGATTTATTCGTCTCGATGAAAGGAATCTAAATTTTTCACCCCTTAATGAAAATATTTGTTAAAGAAATAATGTTGTGAATGAACCGTATTTTTTAAGAAAAAAAAGTGTACAAAAATTTTTGTTTGAGTATTTCTGTAAATCCCTATGTCCGTTCCTAGATTTTTATGAGTTGAATTAGCCTAATAAATTTTATTAAAATCGGTTCAAGCGTTCTCCACATATTTTGTCTAGTTTTGAAGTTAGACAGTAGAAAAAGCAAACATAATCAGTAAAAAAAATCTATGGCCAGTCAGTAGAAAAATCAAGAAATGTCATACCAACGAAGCAAAAAGATTAAATATAGGAGAGTAGAAGAAACAAGCTAATGATGCTTTATTTGGTCTCGCAATTTTTGCTTTATCTACTTTTTCATTTAAAACCACCCTTGATGTCTTTGTCTGACTATGGTAGCTTTTTCTACTGTCTGGTTTTAAATATTTTTTACTGCATTGATCTGACTATTATAGCTTTTTCTACTGACTATTTTCAAATATTTCTTTCTGCGTAGGTCTAACTATGCTTGCTTTTTCTACTGTCTGGTTTTAAATCTTCCTTACTGTATAATTTATATATTAGAAATATTTTACATAGTTACGTTGGATGAATTTACACACCGAATGATAGAATCAACTTATATTAATTTTACATAGTTATTTAAAAAAGTTATTTCTATCCTCCGTTTTATAAAATTTTTTGCCTTATAAATTTACGATCCAAAATAGTTGTTCTCACAACTATTATACAACGACAAAAAATAGTTTTTATACCTATTTTGTTAATATTGTGTTAAAAAATCGATCTTTAGCATCAAATAATTTATTTTGTAAATTATAAAGAAACAAAGTATTTAAATAATCTAAAGTACCATCATTATTATTATTATTTATTTTGGTTGACCAACCCAATTGCAACAATTAAATTGTAATTTTGTTTCTGGGGATGTTACATCGTAAACTTCGCGTAGCTTCGAAACACTGATATCTACAGAAGTCATCGAATCTAAGAAAAAAACACTATAATTACTAATTAAAAATAAAACAATTTGTCAAAAAAGGCTAAATAAATCATAAACCATTTGAATAATAATAAAATATGTATACTTAAATTTAAATTTTAAAAAATCTCCATTGTTGGATAAATGACCAAGGTTGGTAAACCTATAAACTCATTTAGCCAATCACAATGTATCATTTTATAGAAGGTTATTTTTTTGGTGTACATATGTTGTCCCCTCAAAAACAAACGAATGTTTGTTTCTTTTGCTTCTATCATTTTGACACATAGAAATTGGACATTTTTATTTTTTGCGATTTGAAATGGACGAATTTAATGGAATTTCCAATTTACAAAGGTTTATTTTTTTGAGGTATTTTAATACCTACAAAGATTTATTGTCGCCGAAATGTTTGAAATCCAATAAAAGAAGGCAGTTTTCCATGTTAAGTGCGGTTTTAAATATGGATAAAAACGGTGCAGTCAATACATGCGAACAATGGGAGAAGGTAAATGATTAATAGAAAATATATAATAATCATTACATCACATAATTAAGTATAGATAAATTGTATTCACCCTATCGCCTCTCTTTTGAGGATAAACTAAATTTCTGGTTTACAAAAATGTATAAAAATCCTGTTTAAAAATATTCAATTCAGTAACAATTATATATTATTAAAACGTTCAAAAGAATACACAAATCAGTCTAAAGAAACATGTTCTTTTTACAACTTAAATTTATTATATTTCATCTTTTAATTATATTGATTAGCCTATAAATTAATATAGTCATAATTTAACGAGATAATTAAAATATACTTTTAAATCATAAAAGAATAGAAATTAGTAACAATAATAATTTTATGAAAAATTTGAATTGTTTAAAGAAAAACCATTCCTAAAAAATGAAACTGCGCCCTGTAAAAACACTTGTTTTCTTTAGAATTTTATATATATTACCACAGTTAATGTTCAGTAAGAATCGTTTTTTTGGAAATACTTAACTACATGTCAGAATTTTGATTTTGTGAATCGTAAATGCTAAAACTTATAAATTGTAATTTGTAAAATTTTTAGAAGTTAAAAATAAAATCAAAATTGCAACAAATAACATGTCTTGCTGTAACAGATTATTACTAGCTACTATAGCTTACTCCGTTTTCTTAATCCTGTTTCTGGCAGTGATACAAAAAATAACCTTACCAGAAAACGCTATAATGTGCCGTTATTGGACCAAGCTACGTCCCGTTGCTGACAATGGTAATTTGCCATTACAGATTTGACTATCAGGACAAGATTGGTTCCAATTTCAGCAAATTTAAGTTTTTTAGAATTTGTACCAATACTAGTTCAACGATGGCACGATTTAAACGCCAAAAATGACCTAGTAAAAGACGTATTTACACAGGCTTTACTGAATATCTAGAATGAGCATTATTATATTGACAGTTTTGTCATTCCACACTTAATAATAAGCTATTTTTCAATATAAGTGAGCTTCAATGTAACTTATTTTTCAATCATTTAAAATATAGATTTGGAATTCTTGGAGGAATGATGTAAAGGAGAAAACGAAAATTGAGAAGCAAAATCAAAATCGTACAGGTGGAGGATCACCGATTCCAGTGACTTATAGTTATTTGGACAGATTATTAGTCATGTTATTAAATAATGAGGAAATCTCTTTGCCTCCTCCGGAAGCCTTTGAGGACGAAGCTTTAAAACGACTAAACAGTCAATTGTGCCAAGTGGATGTAGAGAAAAAAGAGGTTCCTAATTTCCTTGTGGTTTAAATCGATTTAGTTATTGTAAAATGGAAAATTTGTCATTTGTTTATAAAATTAAAGTCCAAACAGCTGATTATCAGAGTGCAAAAGTGTTGTTAAACTTTCTAGAATGTTAAAGTTCCTGACAGTATTTTAAGATTGCTCTTCGATTTTTCTTATCGATATTAACGAGTATGATCAGAGAGATATTTCAGTATTTTAATATTTTTAACTCTTTTATTTTGACCTCACGCTCGAAAATTTGAATTTTTATTATTAAAATGGGACAAAACTAATTATCATTCATTTTAATCGGCTCATTTTGGTAAATATTTTTTAGCAAAGAAAATCTATCCATCTTAAAAGGTTTAAAAGTTGTGGATTTTAAACAAATTTGAGAAAATTTTTTATTCTATAAACAAATTAATAATTTTATAAAAATTGGATTTTCTGAAAGTGTTTAACAAAAGTTTACAAAGATTCATTTCATTCTACGAACGTGCTCCAAAATCACTAAAATAAGTCACGAACTTGCAAAGTCATATTTTAAAAATTTAATGTTGTTCTATTATTTTATATTAACAATTTTGATTTATTTTTTAAGACTACTACACAGAAAAAAGGAACTAAAATGGCTGATAAGATGTGCAGTCAAAAAGCAGAAACGTCGTTTAATGAAAAAACCTTACCCTTACAAGGTAGTTATTGATTGAAAGAAATTAATTATTAATCGATACAAAATTAGTTTTTCAAGAAAACATAAAATCAGTATTAAAAGAAGTGTTAAATTTATATCTATTGTCTACACTTTTCGTTTTTGATGATTCGCGAATCTAATTTTTATTTTACGCAGTTACATATCCTACAGGCGCGTTATATATGAGAAAGAAAAAGATAGCAAAATAATGCTACCTCTTTTCCTCTCATATAAATCTATAGCTTATAGGTTGTGACCCCCTGAATAAGCGCATAATCACATTATAATAATCTATAAAAATTAATAATATATTTACAAAAGAGTGACCCAATAATCTTATTCTTGATGACATTAGAAAATAAAAGACAACTTTTTGAGGGATACTGGGTCATATCAGTGCACTAGTGATTTGTCCCCAGGTGGAAATTATAAAACTAGGCCCAATATTGTTTTAAAACACCTAACCAACTTTCTACCTAGTTTAACGCCAAGATTCGAGCTTGGACCAATAGTTTGCATCCTGGCTCAACCTTGGCGTCAAACTAGGCGGCAACTTGGTTAGGTGTTTTATTTGAAGATTGAAAAATCTAGCTTGGCCCAATCTGGGGTCGGGATACAATTCTTGGCCCTAGTTAGAGCCAGGATAGAATTTCCACATGGATCCCTTTAATCCTAAAATATCAGAAATACAATAGGCTACTAATGGGGTACATAGTTGTTACTATTTCACTTAGCTTAATTTTTAATGACATAATTTTCTTATTTTTTTATATTATACTCTTTTGGTACCCCTATGCGTTTTTGTTTGTTTGTTAGAAGTAATACTTTTATTTACTTCGGTGGATGCGAAGGTGGGATGTATATATATCACACTTTTTTGTTAATAAAATATATGGGGATCGCTTTGACCGATTTTAATAAAGTTTTGAAAGTTTATACACTCATAAAAATCTGAAAACAAACACAGGGATTTTTAGAAATAGTCAATCAAAAATCACTGAGCTCATTTTTTTCTTAAAAAATATAGGTTATTTAACATTTTGTTTAAAACAAAAAATTTAATTTTTGAGTCTATATGTTTTAGTGCTTGCATTGAAGCGAATCGATTGACCAAAATTGTCTAATAAAATCTATTTTATTATATAACTTATACAAATTTGATTTTTTAATTTTTTATTCTAACTTTTCGGATTGTAAATGTTTGATCCTGTTCATTTGAAATAAATATTTATCCATAAGGCAGCAAAAATGTTCATAAAATGAAAATAATTTTCCAGTATTTCATTCTTCATTTAACAGTATTCTATTTAATAGTTCCAGCAGAAGATCTTCCAGAACCGATTTTACTCGATTCAGAGAGTGATTGTGAAGAAATCATTACGGAAAAACCAAACCTGACTCAGAAATCTCAAGAAAATAAGATCAAAAGTAATGTTAATACATTCATTTTAAAATTCTTTATTAATATTGGACAGAAACTGAGTAGAAAAAGATTGACTAAATCTAAATATGGGACCATACATTCCTTCCCAATTGCGAAATTAAAAACAGCCCAATACTGACCCAGTACTGGCAAGTTTGACACTGAATCTAGGCAGACAAAATTTAGGTCATGTAAGAATTTTAAAATTGTTACTAGCCAATTTGTGCCAATTTCAGCCAGAAAGAACGATTTTTAGCTCCCTTATTTTACGAAATTCACAAAAACAAGTGCCTGATATTTATTTTCGTGCTGTTTTTGTGCTCTTCAAAAATCCCAAATACAATTTACAAAAGTCATCCTATAATCCAAGAAAATACCCCCAAATTTTTTATTAGACATGTTTAAAAAAAACCAATAAATATTTTTATATTTTGCATGAAACATTTTTTTACATTCTCATCAATAATGGTAAAGTATTAAATTTGTACGATATTTAACTTTTGTCAATTTTCTCATTTCTCGACATTTATTAAAAATCAATAAGTTTTAGAAAATTCTACAAACTCTATTTGGTAAGTTTATTTTCTAATTCAGTGCACCAAGTCATTTGACTAACAAAAGAAAAAAAAGGTTTGTGAATTTTGTAAAATAAATCTTCTTGGGGTAGTTTTTTTAAATAGAGGATGGTCCTTGAAAATTCTAATGGTGGTTTTTGTAGCGCAAAAAATAGCACAAAAGTAGTGGGTAGTTATATGTTTTTAATGTTTTAAAACACAAATTTTGGGGTAATTTTTAGGAATAGGGGAAATTTTTGAAAATTGTAATTGTGGTTTCTAGAGAGAAAAAATAGCACAAAAATATTGAGTTAATACTGGGCCGTGTGTTTACTTTCGCACTTGGGTGCAGTTACATTGCAAAAACAAGTGTCTTATTTTAAGACGTTAGAACATTTAAGACGTTTAGGTCGTATTTCTTATTGGTGGAAATAACCTAAGACGCTTCATTATTGATCCAAATTTTAAAACGGCAATAAATGTCTTAAGAATCACCACCTAAACGTCTTAAGTCAAGACACCTGGTTTTGCAGTGATATGTGCATAGGAAACCTTTAAGTGATTGTATTCCATAAGAGGCTAAACGTGACTCCCACAATTGTTGCAAATTTTCAACAATTGTTTTGGGGTAAGATTGATAAGTTTCAAAAGGTTTATTCTTCTGTGCATTGTTGAACCACTCTAATCAACACACAGAAATCTTTTGTTTCTTGAATTTTAAAAAACTTTTTTGTACTGCTAGATATGTCCATTCACAAAATCAATTTTATATAATGTGCATAGCAGTTTTGTAAAATCTACGAATATTTCAGGCCAACTTAAAAAACTATGTATGTAGAAAAGTTTCAGCTAGATTTGTACTAGTAGCAAAATTGAATAGCCGCGTGCAAAAACTCATTTAGACGCGCACCGAGTCTACTGCGCAGCCAGCAAGTGACTCGAATAAAATACTTCAATTCACGCGTTAATCGAGTTCTTACATGTGGCTCTTCAGTTTTCTTAGATTTTACAATACTGCTATGTACATCTTATAAAGATAAATCTGCAGTTGATATGTCCATCATTACAAAAAGTTTTTTAAAATACAATAAATTTATTTTTTCGTGCAAGCATAATTTTTTTATCCTTTGTATTAATTTTTAAAATTTAATATAGCTCTTACTGGAAGAAAGAAGAATTTCAATACTTTGAACATGTCTCTGTACCAAAAATTTAAAGTTAAAAAGGTGTCGGAGAAAATGAAGTTATTATCGGAGAGAAACGGAATAGAAAAGGAAAGGAATGATATTTTAAACAAGATGCTGGAAGAATTAAAAAAAAAAAATTTATAATTTAATAATTTAATAGATGTTTACGTCTGTATCCAAAAAAGTATTTAGTATATATTATTTTATTTCTACACTCATCTAAAATTTTGTTAAAAACGTAAACCAGCAATAATCAACACAACGCTTGTCTTATTTATAAAGATAATAAACAGTTTATAAGGTTATGTTTAAAAATTAATAATATTCTTACTTTTATCCTTATAACAATAAGAGGCCCCTTTCTCCGTGGAGAATCACATAGGGGAGAGCGGTGCAAATCGACGAATTTTTTTTAGTTGGGTAAAAACCTAAGAAATTATACTCTAAACTCAATCATCCCGAGTCGAAATTTAGGCCCTCTATACGATCTCCCAGAACCTGATTAAATACTTCTTTGCCTTCTTTATTCTCTTAACAGATCCTATTTTGTATCTTTTAACGTTAGAAATGGAATTTTCGCCACATTTTGGATTCAAAGAGGGGTCTACTTCGAACTCGATTCCATTCAAAAGTAAGCTTCTAATTATTCTAAATCAAGTAAAGTGAAATTTGTTTTCACATAGACATCGATAATTACCTTTTAAATGATGGATATTTTGAAGCATTTTCATAAAATAAATAGAAGCAGAGCAATTTCAAACTTCCAATGTTTTCAGCAATTTTGCAGTCTCTTTTTTCAATTCAATAGCAGATATAAAGGAAAATTCCGCAAACGATCCTCTTTAATTCCACTAATTATACTCTGAAAATTCAGGCTGAAAGTAGGGTTAAATTTCGACTAGCGTACTTGATAGTAAAGTGTTTGATGATTTAGATTTTCTCTTTTTTATAAATTCAACACGAGCTCTTATGCGAAATCAATGATTTATTATTTTTAATTTCATTACTGAAAAGTAATGAAGTAGCAAACATATTTTGATCTAAAATGTTATAACTAACGATACATAAGTGAAGAACCTTTATTGTTTTTAAAAAATTTGATTAGGTACCTGTAAGATTTAAAATTAATTAATTTAAATTAAACTAAGAGGTTGTGAATCGAGGGAATTATTTACAGAATTAATACATAGCGAAATATAAAAGAATAATCTTATTTAAAAATATAGTTAATTATTGTTTATAAATTCACTTAATTATTGGAGTAAAATTCTATAATAATCAAAATAACTAATTTTTGTTTAAAGATCTTTGGTAAATAGTAACTAATTGTTCAACGTTTCCAACTTCGAAGTTTTACTACGTGAGTAAAATTAAATTCATTTGCTAAAAATCATTTTGGATCTTTTAACATATTTTATTCTGTCAAATAACAGTTTTTTTCACTTTTAAAACACATAATGACAAAAATGGGATCTGCACATTTTCAATATCAAATTTAATGTTTTTTATTTCAAAAGCTACAATTTTTCAAAATTTACCTTGGAAATGATGTACGTAACAGAATTTTATCTTCTGTATGGTATTATAAAATTCAATATAGAATATATATAGAATATAGAATAATATAAAATTAATTTATTCTATAGGTAAAAAAATTATTTATATTTATTCTGATCATCTATAGTATTTATTCTGATCATCTATAGAAGAAAAAAATGATTAGATTTACTGCAATAAGTGATTTAAGCAATATTACCTATATTATTATGTTTTGTGACATAGTTCGAAAAACTGCGTCGATCATATCTCCGGCTATAGAAACAACTACCTTTTCTTCAACAGTCTGAACAGATCATGTTTGCACAAAGTGTAAATGAAATAAAGTGAAGTAAATAAATGAAAGCAATTAAAGTCCTGTTAATGTGTAATTCAAATTAAATTGAACAATTTATACTTTATTTAAAAACACTAATTACAGTCAAGGGTGTTGTTGACCTTAAAATTCTTGAAACACCTTTCGATCTTCATTCTGAACATAAATAAAATTATTAATAAAGAAACATAAAAATAAATAAAGTAAATTAAATAATTTCCTTTTTTTTTTGAATAAAAAATTTTCTTAACAAATGTCAAACATTACTTTAAAATTTAAATTTATATAAAATAATAAAATGAACTAGTTAAAAAAATAGATTTTTAATTAAATTTAATTTATATATTCTTTAAAATACATATACTTTAAAGTTAATTTTTATTTTAAAACATTCGTTTAATTATTTTACTAAACTTTTTTTAGTTGATTCAATTTTACATAAAGTGGTTAAATATACCACATGAAATTGTAGATTTTTAATAACAATATTTATTAACATAATTACTTTAAAGATGATTTTCATAATGATAAAAAAATTTATCTTAAAATAAATTTATCTTAAAATAAATTTATAATTTAAATAAAATATTCATTGACTTACTTCAAAAGCAACTCCAAATTATTTGACTCAGAGAAATTGACAGATTTATTTACTTTTAAAATATCACACAGTGATACATTCATTATACATATTTAGACAAATTAAAATTTATCGTTGACAACAAATTAATTTCATTATTTTGTTGAAATATTGTAATGATACTAACCTCTTTTCTATTATTTTTTAAATCCATTTGTTCCTTCCTTCTTGGAAGTTGTAAACATTTCACTTTTTTTATAATTTCTCTTCTTTGCTGGAATCTTGTTTGATCAATTTTAATTTAAAAGTTTCAAGTTTTTTTGAGGCTATTTGAAAT
>WNHD01001392.1:1887-21218 GCA_011057455.1 Ganaspis sp. Gsp50
ATTTTAGGTCAAACTATTTACGGAACTTCTTATGGTGCTTTAAATTCTAAAACCCCAGAGGTAGCGTGGCCGAGCGGTCTAAGGCGCTGGTTTAAGGCACCAGTCTCTTCGGAGGCGTGGGTTCGAATCCCACCGCTGCCATTCTTTTTTACATCTCGACAGTAATTCTCAGTTGGTCGGTTCAAATTAATTTTTGCCAACAGGTATTACCTGGCGAATTTACCACACGCAGATAGAGACGCCTTCGAAGTTCGAAAACTGCGTCGGCACGCGGCGCCGTGGTTCACTGGTATCAGGAACGCATGATTCTTTAAGAGGTTCGCTCTTTATTACTTGTATAGAATATTATATGTGAGCTATCATTTATACTATTGTTTGCACTATTATTTATACTATTATTTGTACTATTATTTGTACTATTATTCGTACTATCGTTTATACTATTATTTGTACTATCATTTATACTATTGTGTATTATTGGTACTATTCTTTGTACCATTTATACTATTATTCATCCTATTATTTGTACTAGTATTTGTACTAGTATTTAGATTATTACTTTTACTATTATTCATACTACTATTTCTTTTTCTTCAATAGGTGGCTTTGGTGTGGCCAATTCAATCCATACTACTATTTGCATAATCATTTGTGCTACTAGAGTACTACTATTTGCACTATCATCTACACTTTTACTATAAATTTGTTTATAACAAAGTTTATTTTTATTGAAGTATTCAATAATCAGTTAGTAAAATAACCTCACAGTTAATAATAGTCCGGCGAATGTAAAAAACATGTGTACATGTATAAACATTGTTTTTTGTATATATTTAACACTTTCTTATACAGCGATACAGTTTCTATCATTACCAACTAGCAAACTTCGCTGAGAGCTCTGAAACTTTAAAATAAATAGTTTTTCATATTAATTTTAATACCTTGATTACAATTTTAATGAAGCCTTATTTAGAATTATCAATTAATAAAAAACTTATTTATAAATATTCTCGTTCTTTTCCTATATAGTTTAATTCTGCAGCAGAGTTGAAAATTTTGTGTTCCTGTGTGAAAAGAAGTTCTGCACTATAAAAAAAGTGTATATAAAAAATTTTGTTTATTTAAATTTTGTTTTTTTTTAAATTAATAAGAAATTTAGTATCATGTGTAGGAAGTACGCATTTTGCAATGATAATAATTACGAAGATGAGTTATTACTATGTTATTCTAATCTTTGAAGTAGTAATAAAATAATAATAAAATAGTAATAGTGCGCTTATAAAATCTTAATAAAATAAAAATTTATGAATTTTGTACAATTGACTTACCTATATGGAAAAGGTCGAAAGCAGCAGTTAGTCCATGAGAAGGCTCTTTGGAGTTAATGGGATCCTGTTGAAGATGCTCGCCATTCCTACCCATTTTGAAGACAAGGGTTAATTATCCAACGGCCCTGAAATCGACCTAAAGAAGAAAAACGAAGGAATGATAACACCAGTGCTCAAGCCTAGTATCCTGAGATAAAAGTTTCATTCAGAAGATGCCATTCCGAACCACGCCCCTTGATGTGAAACTTCAAATCGTTATAGTACAATTAATTGTTTTCCTTTAAATTGGAAAATTAGAAAGTGATGGTTCATAATTTATTGAGATTTAGAAAATGTTTAGAAAAAATTAGAACTAATTTTTACGAAATCTTGGAAATTGTAATAAAATATTTTTGAGGCGAAAATTTTGTTATTGGACTAAAATTAAATATTTTAAAATGAAATAGAAATTAATAAATACTTTAGTTTATAAATAAATGAGCATGTATGAATCGTAAAAGAAACAATAGTAAAATAAATAGATGAGTGTAAAATTCGATCCATGGAAACTAAAATTTATATATAAAAGACAAACGTGTTTCCTTTCTGAAAATACGAACAAGTCGTACTGATTTTATTCCTCTTGAGAGAGGAAAATAAAAACTGAATAGAATATTATAAATTAATACAAATATGAATTTCAAAAGTATAATTAAAAAAGAATTTGAAACAATGAAATTAGATTTTTAGCAGTTTGAGGTTAAATATTCTTAAATTATTTTGAAGAGTTAGTAATTGGAAAAAGAAAACTAAGTTTTGATAGTAATTAAATTTCAGGTTAACTTGAAAAAGAATGAATTTATAAAGTACATTATAATTTAAACTAAAATAACTTACTTTTTATTCTTGGATATTTATCACAATGTTCGTAAATGTTAAAACAATAGATGAAACGGGCCACGACAATCTCTAATACAACAATGTAATCTTCAATTATCAAACTTATAATAATTGTTTCTTGTACATTTTTTTGAACACATTATAGACATGAACATTTAACAATAGTTAAACAAAAGAATTTGATAGAAAATAACCAAAACTTGCCAATTCTTATTAAAATTTAAGAGCAATAGACGTTATAATTCCGCCAAAAAACCGTTTGTTTACTAATACTTAAACTGTTTAACAAAGTAATTTGATTGGTTAACAAAAAGCTTCGTCACCGGGCCATCTGATTGGTTAATAAATATTAACTTGTTTATGATTTGTTGTTGTTTATTAATGGGCCAATAAAAACTGATTATAAAAAATTGTCCACAAATCCTATTGGTAGATTAATTAAAAACTGTAAGAAATTAATAATATAAATACATAGGTATCACCGTACACAATAAATATTTATTATTTTATTAAATGCAAAATAAAATTGACTCAATTATTGTAAAATATATTATTTTATGGCTAGAAGAAAGTCTTATTTCAACGAAACACTATAAATGTATACATACATATTTTGAAAAAAGACGTTTCGCGATAAATTTAACCTGACTTTTGTTTATGACACAAAGTAGCATTGTTTAGCTGTCAAAAAAAAGAAAGATTAAACAAGCATTCTATTGTAAAAGTAAGTTGAAGTTTTACTTATTTTGAAAAAATTAAGGAAAGGTCTTTTATAATGAGATTTATTAGATTTTTTCTTTTCCGTAAGGCTGAAAGGTGTCATGAAAAGTATTGACAATGTTGACAACGTAAATTGTAAAACAAATACATATAATTACCCTTTTCTTGAAGCTCAATGAAAGAGAAAAACTGTCAGACTTTTTAAATATTAACCCTTTTAGACTACACTAGCTTTTAATAAACAAAACCTTCCTTCTCAATTGTTGACAATAAGCTCATTAGTGATAAAGAAGTAACCTCCTTTGTTGATTCAGTCCTGTACTACCGCCCCAAGTGGCAGATACTAGAACCTTTTAGTAAAATGAAATGATGGCTGCTCAGTGGTTTACAGATTTAACCGGAAAAAACACACATCAAGGTGAGGCAGACTAAATACAAAAGATTCTTTAAAGATTTTTTATTATTTAATTTACACCTTGTCATTTTAAGTAGATTATGAACCAGTTTGGATTGAGAACTTGTGAAACAATTCTTCCAGAAAAAAGAGACAAAAAGTGGGTTCATTTTTAACCCGTCACGCCAAAATTTCGCCGAAGTATAAATAACTTATCGTGGAAGCAGTTGTGCTTTACTGCGAGTTGACGTTCATGTAGTGAGATCATCATGCAGTCATTATGACAGATCACTGTTCACGTCGTATGAAGGATATCCGAACAATCTCTTGTAGAGAATGCTAAAGCTCGAAAAGATTTAAACTTTGCGCAATCATGAGAGTGGATTGATTTTCAGCCGAAAGTGCCTCGTAGACGAGAAAACGGCGTTAAATAACAATATTTCTACCAAGTGTCAAATAATCGGCAACCATGAAGAAACAATTTTTTCGTGTTAAGCAACTAGCCGATCAAACTTTTTCCAGGTAATTACTCATAATAATCAAGGCCACATTTCCTTTTAACTCTTATTATTCCTTTTTAGTTTGCTTAGATATATACTTTACTAACCTCCCTGCATACTTGAATCATTATACTATACAAGTTTATCATTTCAATCTATTTAGATCCATTTTATCAGCAGCTATATATTCTTTGTTACTTCAGATTGCCTCTATGTTTATAAATTACATATATAAATTACATCTCATATTAAAATGTCAGTGCTCTGTCAATTTTCCATACAGTTTTTATTCTAACATTTGAATCACTAAAGTACTTCTATTTGTTCTACTTATGCTTCTATTTGTATGACTATTTTTTCTATTTGTATATCTATTTTTTCTATTTGTATGTCTATTTTTTCTACTTATGTGACTATGTTTTTCGATCTACTTGACTATGTTTTTTATTTTCAAATCCAGTTTAATTTTTTTATTTATTTAACGATTGAATTACTATTTTTCACTCTAGTTTATAAAAATACGTCACTTTCCAACCTGCCACGTTTTTAATTATCTCTCTAGTTAATGTTTTTAAAAAATGTTCTCTTTAAACACGTATTTAAAAGCTGCGTATCAATTTTTAAAAATCCAATTGACATGTAAACCTTGTTAATTGTGTGCATATATATTTCTTGGAATCAAAGTTCAGACCTTTCAAACATTAAGTATCTTATTATTATTTCGTCTTCATAGATACCAGTATTTCATGAAGTTTTAATCAAAGTTTGCATTATTTTCATATTCAGTACCAAAATTTCTGTAAGTGTTTATGGAAATATGTCGGAAATTTGAATCAGAGGTTAATGTCTTGAAGGATGGAAATAAACTATGAAGATAAGAATAGACAAACGAATATATAGATCATATCACTAAACTTAACAAAGCAATTTTTGTTTTGTTTAATTATAATATAGCATTTGCATATCTGCTTTTTTATTTTTATTACAGTATCGATGAGCGAAAGACTTTAGTTGAGATTTTAAAACATACGCGTATTATTTTCTGACAATGCCAACGATAATCCAATTAATCTTTAAGAATGCAAGAAGATAGTAAATAAAATTGACTTACAGTCGTTTTATCAACAATAGAATGATATGATTTTCTTTTATTTTATTCTGTCAACGTAATAAGAAAATTAATTCATATCTCGATTGACATATTTTGCGTGTTTATTTAAAGTAATTATAGATGATAATGATGATGGTGATTATTATTATTATTATCATTATTATTATTATTATTATTATTATTATTATTATTATTATTATTATTATTATTAGCATTATTATTATTATTATTAGCATTATTATTATTATAAATTTCACAATAAAACTGTTTTAACTATTTCTTGTATTATTAAACAATTTACGTTGAGATTTTTGTAATTATTCAAATCAATTCCTACAAAAATATATAAATATTTAAATTCCTTAAACTGTTAAAGAGTATCGATAAAATCAAATATAATTACGTGCATATTAAGAATTTATTAATATTTTTTCTAAAGTTTTAGCAAACGAAAAAGTCTTATTCAGCGTGTGATCAAACAGTAAAATGTTTATCTGTCGCGCCTCTCAAATTATCAGAACGATTACGATAAAAAATGATAGGTAGTTAATAGTCTTTAACGCATGTATGTGAAAAATCTTTGCATTTATTTAACTACTGATATTATTAGCAGTAGTATTCTGCCGTACATTTTTACTAGTATTTTTATTTTTGACAGGTTTTTTTATAATACAATTATTTGTAATTCATATAACATATACAATTTATATTAAAACTATATTTATTCAATAATTTTTAATATTATTATTGTTAATTACAGTGATATTAATCCCTTTTAAAAACGACGAAAGTTTTGTAAATTAAGACCAGTGAAAATATAAATTCCACGTAAATAAAAAGTAATACATAACGCATAACAATAAGAGTTTTAATCTTAATTCAGAAAGTTTATAAAACAATATCAATTGAATAAGTTCAATATAAGATAATGTTGAATAAGATCATATAAGTTCGAAACGTATAAAATTGTAATTAATTTCTTGCTAAAAGTGTCATGCATTTTCAGAGCTGGAAAAACTGAAGTGTTAACAGATGATTTGCAAGCAGCGGATAAGCATGTGGAACAAATCAGAGCAGCTCTTAATGGATTAAGTAAGCGTTTTGGAAATTTACCAAGCCAAGCAGTTGCACAAGATCCCGCGTACAAAGAAAAGCGTCTGGTTTGTATATATTTGTTTACATTTACAAAAATTGGGTATTGTTATTAATTTGATTGTGTCCTTTTCAGAAAAAGTGTCCAGAATGGGTGCTAGGACAAACGATGCTGGAAACTGCAGGAGAGGACAGTCTTCTTAGTTTTGTTATGTCAGAATGTGGACGAGCGCAAAATGCTTTAGCTGTTGAAACTGTTGAGCATGAATCCAAAGTGGAACAATATGTAGCCGCTCCTCTTTTGCACATTCTAGAAACTGATGTGCCAAATATTTTAAAACACAAAAGAAACCTCCAACGTTTGATTCTGGACATGGATAGTGCAAGGACGAGATATCATCAAGCTAGTAAACACAATGCGGGTGGTGAGGCCAATCATTTGTAATATTTTAACATAATATTAACGTAATATTTTAACATAAGCAAGTTAAACTTAAAGAAAAAACGAGTAGAAAGATTCAACGATGGAAAAGTAATAGTTAAATTTTTTTTGTAAAACAGGAACCGCAGCAACGAAAGCGGACAATTTAAAAGATGAGTTAGAAGAAGCTGAGGCGAAAGTTGAACAATGTCGAGATCAACTTGCAGCTGAGATGTTTCAGCTGATGTCTAGGGAAACTGAACTTGCCCAAATTATCATACAGTACGTTAAACTTCAACGAGCATATCATGAAAGCACGCTTCATTGTTTAGAAGACCTAATTCCAGGACTTGAAAGCTATATTAGTAAGTTCCTATCATTCTTATTAATAAGATTTATGTTCAAATTTGTGTTTTAAATTTCATTTTTGTTAAAAGCGTTTTTTATTGTTTATTATAAATCTATTATAGTATAAGTAATACAATGCTGGGTATTTTAGATGACAACGAATCAAAACCAGTGTTTGGTTATTCTCTAGAAGAGCATTTACGAGTTACAAATAGAAAAATAGCGTTACCGATTCAACTTTGTGTCTCGGCACTCCTAAGGCTGGGAATGGAAGAAGAAGGACTTTTTCGAATAGCAGGTGGAGCATCGAAACTTCGACGAATTAAGCTGAGTTTAGATGCTTGTTGCCTTAATTTGCCGACTGCTCTTGAATATAAAGACCCGCACGTGATCGCTGGAGCTCTGAAATCTTACCTAAGAGAGTTACCTGTACCTTTACTTACTTACAAGTGAGTATTTTTAAAATTACTTATAAAAATATGCAGATAATTTTTTACATTCTTATGAAAAATGAGAACATATTTATAGAGAATGATTCTTTGTTATTAATTTGTGTTATTTTTAAAAATTCCAAGCCTTTTGTAGAATGTTAATATGAAATATGTTAACGTGAAATATGTTAACGTGAAATATGTTAACGTGAAATATGTTAATATGAAATATGTTAACATGAAATATGCTAACATGAAATATGTTAATACGAAATAATGATCTAACCATTTCTTTGCAATTATTTGATCTACTTTAAATACATTTTATAACTAATGCTTACTTACTTCTGAATCATTTTTATCATATTACAACATGCACATTATACAATGAAAGTGCACTTTGGCTCGAGAGACAGGGCGCAAATTCAATTGAAGTGTCCTTGATAGTGATTTAGTAGTTTATTCAACTACCCAACCAACTGAAATTACGTTTTAAGAACAACTAATTTAATTTAGAGTAATAAAAATAATAATTTTCGTTATAATTTACAAATCAGAGCTGACAAAATTTTTCAATTTTTGAGTTAAAACAAGATGTTTTAGTATTGTTTGCATAATTTTGCTTCAAGAATGATTTAAATAATTTTATTACAACGTGCATTAATATCTATCAATCGTATCAATTATCGCATCAAAAATCGTGTCATCAAAAATATTGCTTTGAATAAATAAAAAGTTTCGCAAATTCCTGTAGCGAAGAAGTTACACGAAAATAGTTGTACATTTGTTTATGTTTTTAGATTGTATCCCGAATGGATGGCAGCTGCAAAAGTAGTTCAAAACGAAGCAAGGCTGAAAGCTCTCTGGGAGGTGCTACACAAGTTACCAGCGCCAAATTTAGAAAATTTAAGGTTCCTAATCAAGTTTTTAGCAATGCTAAGCAAAAATCAGGATATCAATAAAATGACTCCACATAACATTGCCATCGTCATAGCTCCAAATCTAATCTGGAGTCCTCCAGAAGATTCAAATCCAATGGCGTAAGTCAATTTCAATGTTTCAAAAATTAAACAGTAAAGAAATGTATTAATTTTCTCAACAGCGTTTGTAAACAATGAATTGTTAAGGTTGAATATGTTTTTAAATAGTCAATTATTTTTTAGGATGGAAATGAGCACTGCTAATAATTCTAGTCTTATAGTAGACCAACTGGTAACATATGCCGACTGGTTTTTCCCTGGTGAAATAGATTTTGACCGCGATTTAGATGTAGGAATTGTGAATGGTTCAGAACATCAAGTGGTTGGTATGAGACGCTGTGTGTCAAATAGCAGTCTCAGTGACTTAGGAGAAAGTCCACCACAAGGGAGTCCAAAACCGGCTACTCGTAGAAAAAACAAACCTGCACCCATTCCGCCAGGCGCTACGCCCGACAAACACGAAAGAAAAGCTGACGATAAACCTCCTCCCGCACCCGATAAACCTCCAAGACCTCTAGCAACAGCTACCTTAAACAGAGTAACCTACAAAGCTCAGAAACACGAAGTGAATGCTGAGTTGATACATCCATCCAATAAAAATGTGGAAAAACAAACGGAAAAACTCGACAAAACCTCAGAGCGCAATTTGAAACCTTCAAATTCCGATCAAACAACGAAACCTGTTGTAAATCAGTCAGAAACTTTGGATCGTCCAGTTGAATCTCGTAAAGAGCAACAAGAACATTTATCAAAAACTGAACCATTGATCAAAAACTGTCAGACTGAAAAAAGCACTGAAGAATTCAGAAACGTCCCTATTGGTTTTGAAGCTCTGAATGTCAAATCGGAATCGAATGTTTGCAATAAAAGTGAGAATGAAAATTTAGAAGGTAATGCTCCAAAATCGAAATCTGTTCTAAATGAAAAGACTTGTCCGACAACGCAAGAAAGGCGACCTATTCCTGTAGCAGCCCCAAGAAGCATAACAAATCTAGCTTTGCAAAATGCAGGTAAAGTTGAAATTTTAGAATTATTATTGTATAATAATTATTAATTAAATAATTAAGCAAATTATTATAATATAATTATTATAATTTAGCAAATAATTCAGTTAAAATTCTAATTTGATAACGCATTTATTAATTTAATATTATTAATTATTTATTGATTTTGTAAGTAATTTGTTAAGTACTTTGTTCCGCAATGTCTGAAGTATTTATCTTAATTGTTTGTCAATTTTGTTCCAAGCAGACGATGCTGTTGAAATGAGAAGAAAACCCGAGATTCCATCAGAAAAAAACAGTAAACCTGCCATTCCAGAGAGACCAGCCGGCTTAGCAAGACCATCGAGTCTCATAAGGCCTCAGCCACGTCATAGTAATGAAAATTTGGATAATGAATCTGGGGTGAGTGTCCAAATCCATGAATAGAATCCATAGTTTGCGTGCAAGATATATCAAATTCAGTAACTGATAACATTGTTTTATATCACTAATGACGTATAAAGAGTATGTTTAACACTATTAAAATTAAGAAGTGTAAAAATACTTAATAAAAATATTTAAGTACGTTAAAGTAACAATAGGTGTATAATTACAAACGCATGTTTTATTTAAAATATACGTATATTTTCATATTTTTCCAATTGTTATTCTCTGGAAAACATTCCACAAGACTTGCCGAGGTTTCACATAAATACAAAATAGATGCAATATAAATAAAACTTTTATAAATAATAATAGTAGCATTCGGAGTGATTCTTTTAGATTTCGTTAATAATAATAGCATATTAGAAGAAATGAATCAATGGCAATAATAATGCCAATGATCATGATAAAATAGTACTTAATAATAATCATAGTAATAATAATAATAGATTGGATAATAATAATTAGATTTCGTTAATAATAATAGCAAATTAGAAGAAATGAATAGCAATAATAATAACAATGATCATGATAAAATAGTAATAATAATCATAGTAATAATAATAATAATAATAATAATAATAAAACACAAAATGTGGGGTAATAAAAATCAATCGTCGTTTGAATTATTGAGAAAGGGAATAATAAAGTTTTTATAGAAAATAATATGAAATAGTAATAGAAACAAATAAAAATAGCACATAAAAGTTTACCATTCTTGTATAGAATTGTAAATAAAAATAATAATATCCAATTAATATTGGTAATACAATGAAGATATTACAATATATTTTTATAAAAAACTAACCACTGTTAATAAATCAGTATAATAATAATAATAATAATAATAATAATAATAATAATAATGATAATAATAATATTTGTGCCAATGCAGCCAAAATTTGAACGAAAAATGTTACATTGATTTATTAATTTTGCCTGGAGATTGTATCAAATTAATTGAAAAACTGTATGATTATTAAATGCTTTGATTGCTGTGATACATAAACTAAAATTAATTCTTGAATCTTCTGTGCTTGGCCTTTTTAATTTCTAAACAATAAGACAAAAAGCATCAGTAATCTTGATAGTTCGTTCTTGGAGAATTTATCAATATGAAATCTAGCACGTGGAGGAATCGTGCTATTTACTTCCACAGTCCGGCTTTACGATCTTTCTTATCTTGAGAACAATTGAATGGTGAATACGAAAAAGAAAAAGGTAAACAATCATTTTCCGCATCGCCGCTTGGAACATCTCGATTACAGCATGTTTCACTGTCATCTGTAAATTTCAAAACATACTAATTTCATGAAACTTTATCAATTTTATTTTATCAATCAATTCACGGCGGTTTCCCTTCTAGCAAACACATTTCTTTTCTTTTATATTAAGCAACATTAAGTGTAAAAGGTTAATTGGTCGATTAACTTTTTGCTAAATTGCTAATTCTGTTAATTTGCTAATTAGGACTTTTTATTCTACAGCTGCTTACCTTGGAACGAGCTCACATGTACTCGGTCGACAAACAACAGGTCAGTATAATACAAGTGCGTGGCAACAACAATGCTTTTCATTCGGGCGAAAGCAATGGAAACAAAAGTTCCAACTTGCAGAGAAGTCCTAGTGTCGGTAGCAGACCTTCGTCCATGTCTCTGTCATGTGATCGGCCCGAAAAACCACCCCGGCCTGATGCCCCGGAACCAACCAAAGCTCACACCAGGACGAGATCAGAGGGCAACATTATTGACGTTCAAACTCAGACTGATGCGATTATCATCTCCAAGTCGCAGCAACAACCAGCTTCCCCAAGGTTTCATCAGCGACCGCCCAGACCTCAGCCTCCGCCTCCACCACCTCCAACTGCTAGACCAAAATCAGAGCAGGAAAGTACTAATTTATAGGATTCACACATTCTCAGTGATTAGATTTTTTTAAATACTTTTCTTTTTACCAATTTAGTCTCCCAGGCGCGATTGCGCCAAACTTCTTTTTCATTTCTAATCAAGCTCAAAGTCTCTGACGTTTAAATCAACCAAATTATTGAAATCACTCCAAGATTCAATTTCTTTTCTCGTACTTTTAAAACAATGGAATTTTTCAAATTCATCAAATTGCCGTTTATACTTGAATAAAGTGAAAATCAGTTTTTGTTTTTTTGGCTTTTGATAAAATGATTGTCATCGAGGAGTTTGTAAAGTAATTCTTTTATTCACGACAAAGTTGAGAAGTGTGTAATTTCTTTGAGCACTACTAGACAAATTGCTTTGCGCACTTTTTTAAAAAGTCTTTGATTTAAAATTAAACTTCAAACGTGTCATAAAAGTAATTAATAAAGTCTCTGATTTAAAATTAAACTTCAAACGTAGATGTCATAAAAGTAATTAATAAAAAGTCTGAATAAGAAATTGATTACCGAATTTCAATATTTTGGATTTTTTAGACAGTACAAGCTTCAGCTTCATTGCGACTCTTTGGAATCGAGTTGAGAACTGAATTTTCGATAAAATTGGTGCACTTTACCTTCGAGCCTTTATCTTAACCATTAAACCGATTTAGACTGTGATGTGACGATGGTAGAATGTTAAAAAACAGCAAATAAGAATCGAAAGTCTAATCTATTTTTATTTTCTTCCCGTTTTGCCATTGTTAAAACCTTTTCTTTGAGATGATTTTTGATAGTATTTTGTATTCTTATTTTATTATTAGAACTGAATAGTCGTGAAAATATTTTTGTAATCGAGAAAGATTTTAAGTTTCAAAAGAGGTTCAACCATCATTCTTCTTTTTCTCAAAGAAAATATTAAAAGGGCTCAATAATCGTAATCGTATGAACGTAAAATGGTTAATAATTTATTGATGAGACGTCGCGATGAATCTTTCTGCAATAAATGCAAAATGCCTAAAAGAATATTTTTTTAACAGTGTGTAATTTATTTCGATTTGCGAAATAATTTAATTCTTCTGACGTTCAAGTACAGATAAAGTTTTGAAATTGTTCTTAATGTACTTAGTTCTTTGATAACTAAGAACAATTTACAATGAAACTTTCAGAAAATGTTTAAAGCTAGTGTTTTTTAAATTACAAAATGAATTCATGGATTGCAGTTTTAATGAAGGAAACTTTTCAATGCCAAGTATTTTTCTAGAATAGCAGTTTTTCATGTAATGAAAGTAGGCGACTAGATAAAAACGGAGAATATTTTTATCTTAATAATATTTTGAACGTGTTTCTAACGCACAATAGTTCCCTCTGCTCATGAAATATTCAATATTTTGAACCGTGTAAAAATGAATAGAAAATTGACTTTTTTTTTAATTTGTTAACTACTTGAATGTGTGTTATGAACAGACTTTCTTTTAAGATTATAATTTTTATGACAGAATGCGAGTCAATAAGGTTTCTACGAAATCTGATGTACATACCTACCATTTTATTCATGATAATATAAACCTATATCGCGATTATATAGACAACTTTTATAGTCCCATATTATTTTAGGATTTGAAGTTCTGTTTTACATGTTTATAATTTGTAATATTTGTATGTAAAGGGACACATTTTGAGAGAGGGAGAAAGAGAGAGAAAAAAACGAAAACTAGTTGTAAATTGCATGCCAGTGTCACTTATAAAGTACATCTGATTTTCTTTAAATTCTCTCATTTTATGAAGAGGCATTACTATATTTTTTATGTTTTAAAAACTGAGGTTTTTATTATTCTACATCGAAAAATCTAATTGTTAATTTAGATTAATTGGTTTTATTATTAGGCAGCTTGTATTTTTAATGAGTTAAATATTTTTGTTAGAATTGAATATCTTTTATTATTGTCTTTGAATTTAAAGCGACTTTTTGTTTTTAAAATAATTTTCTTATTTAAAATTAAATAAAAGTATTATTTGAATCTTGATAAATAAGGATGTGCAAGAATATGAAAAAATGAGGGTAAAAAAAAAGACTAAAGAATTTCATAAAAGTGATAAAAGCCGTAAAACGGTATGTAAATTTGTATTCGGAGCTGCAAAATTCATGTTATACTTGCTGTTTAGAGAGAGATGTAATTTTGATTTTTAGTTTGTGATGAAATCACTGTTGCAAGAAAATTGATAAAAATTGCATAGATTGTCGAAAGTGGAAGTTATATTTGGCATATTTAGAAATAGATAGATAGAAAGATTGAAAATTTTAAAATAGTTTCTTGTAAAACATTCCTATTTAAAAGAAATATTTGGGTTGAAAATATAAAAGAATATTTGCAAAACATTTTTAAGTCTTGGCATATAGAAAAAAATTCTGTGAATACTTTCTTGCCACATCATTTTTATGACTCCGAAAAAATGGATGTATTTTTTTATTTTTTGACAGAAATACTAGATTGTCTTTCTACCTTGCCAACTTTTAAAACTTAGAACAATTATAAAAATAAATAAAAAATAAGAACATGAATGAGAGCTATGAAACATAATCATTATTTAATCGATAAAATTTTTCAAATATGTCTTGGTAGTAACATGTATTATTTCTTGAAAAAAGAGGAATTGCATTTTTGAAAATATTTGCCAACCCCATTGCCTTTATAGTAATTAGAATTATATATTAAAAAAGCTTATTGAGACAATCAAAGATTTGTTGACCTTTTTTTGCAAAAAATGCATTGCACTAAGAAACTTTGTTGTAAAATTTTAAAACTTCTTTAAGTTTGCTTTAAACGTTTTATCCTAAAATTACAGATACGCGTGTATACTTCAATTTTATAATTATTGGAAAAATTAGTTTATTCACTTACGATTATATTTTTTAGAAAAAATTAAGAACTGAATGCAAATATTCGAAAGGTTAGATAAGTATAATTTCCATTTTTCTCTCATTCCAATAAATTTTTGTGCTTTTATAAGATATGAAAAATACAATGACAATGTACTGTCAATATTTCAGTGACATTTAATATACCCCCGTAAAAATTCTATATCAACCATAAACGCACTATTTGCGTTGCCTTTTATATTATAAAATAAATGAATTGCCGTCTCCAAACGTTAAACCTCAATAACTGCTAATTAAGCATGCATTTACCTAAGGAAAGCTTAGGCTGTGAGTACAGTGGAGTATTAAAACATGTATTTGTATATAAATAAAATGTTTTATGACATTGAATTTGTTATTTTCATAAACCAAAAATATATACACTAGAATCTCCATTTAATGCGGCCACAAGTTCAAATCACTTGCCACTAAATCGAGGTTCTAATGTACTTCCCAACACTTTCAACTTTTATAAAATGAAAAATTCATCGATTCTCATGTTGATGATTAAATTAATATCTCGGTAACAAAAAATCAAGACAGTTTTAAATATCTTGTTTATAAATTTTAGTTAAGTTTTGTTTATAAAAACTGATTTGTTATTTATAAAGAAGAATTCAATTTTAACTTTTCAAAGTTTGATCAAGATAAATTTTTTATTTATTATATTTCGAAAGGGTTCGCATTAGTCTAGTTATTACAACAAAAATTGTATTTTCAAAAGAATACCTTTATTATACTGTAGAAAGTATACAATACGTGTATTTTACATTAAAACAACGGTAAAATGACTTCGTCGGCAATATCCTTAGGCGTTAAGCCATCGTTGTCTTCCAAAAATTGTGCTCCTTTGGACATTAAGTAATTGAATGCCTCCACGTGACCACATGATGCAACATAATGTAAAGATGTCTGGCCGTCTTTATCTTTTGCATTTATATCAGCACCGGCTTCCAGAAGACATTTTATAATAGGTAGATGTCCTCTATCTGCTGCCCAATGCAAAGGTAACATACCACTTTCATCATCTTGCAAAATACACGCCGAATCCTTCGATATAATTTCTACGACCTTTTCTTCATTTCCGTCCTTCACCCAATCCAAGAAGGATTTATCTGTGTCACGTAATTCTACATCCATATTAAATAGTCTACTAACCGCCACCCAAGCTTGTGAACCGTCTTTCGCATCTTCTTCCCAAGACGCATCAATCTTTCCAACTGCACGAATATAACTAGCCATCGCTACTTCTTGGCTCATTTCGCCCAAGGATTGCCAAGCTTCCCATTTATGTTTCGCCTGCATCTGATACCAACTGGGCCTTGGCGTATCACACGGACCACAAGTAGCCTGCTTATAAAGTCCATAGAAACCTAGAAGCTGTCCAGAATCCAATTTCGAGACCAGAGTTTGTAAATGTGACGCCGCTCTATCGAATGTCTTCTCGAGATCCGTTAAATTAAAATCGTCTCCTTCAGCCATGGTTCACACTAATTTAACCTAATTAGTCAATTCCTTCAATTTACTAAAATAATTACGGTTTTCATTTATTGCAGAGCTTACGTTTATTTCATTCTCGAAAATCAACATTCCTGTGCCATTTGGTTTAGCAGTGCGAATATCAAAAAATCGAGTAAAGTGAACAATGTTTCCATACTTGGAGAAACACTCGATTACTTCTGTATTTGACAGAGTCCAACGTATATTTCTGAGAAACAGTTTTGACATTTTAAAGGCTTCAAGAAACTTTTCGTATATCCAGTAACTGAATAGTATGATCTTGCATCAACTCGTGAATACTAATATCAGCTTCGGCAGCTAATTCAGTCAAGGGAATTTGAGAGCAGGTCAAACCCCATTTGCTCAACAGGTGCTCAATTGACCAGTCTGCACTACGCTCTTGATAAGTGCACAAGAATTTCGCAGTTGGATTTCTTTCCAACAGAAATGCAACAGTGACTACTATATCTTCGAAAACTGATGGTTCGTAGAAGCAATCTGAACCTAAAATCAGGTCTAGAGGACCAAGAGAAAAGAGACTAGATAGAAAGAGACCCCAAGTGATTCCAACAATTTTCACTTGTGATAAAACACCGTTTAATTCACAGCTTCGTCGAATGTGTTGTAAACTCTTGGGAAGATTTGCTGCGTCGCTTAGTGTTACAGATGCTCCACATTTACTCGCAACGATTCCGGGTAAAGCGGTGCCAGAACCAAGTTCTAAAACTCTCTTTCCAGCCAAATCCTTTCGATTTTCCCACAGAAACCAAGCTAAGACGGGCGCTGAAGGCCAAGTGTAAAAATTGTAACTCGCTTGAAGAAGCTGAAAACAATCAAATTGTTAATACAACAAATAATACACAATTTAACACAATTAATACACAACTTCACACAACTAAAAAATATATTTTGTTTTAAAAACTTTGCTATTTACCAGAAATTGACAAGCAAAATTGCCGAACAAAAAATAAATGTAAATAATAAATTAAAAAAACTTAGGAATTATATATTAAATATAAATTAAAAGTTTTTAAATAAAACTAAAACGTTAAATAGTCTGCACAAGAATGATAAGGCTTATCAGTTTATCAAAATAAAATTATGTAACCAACATTAGCACGTTTGTAAGCCGGCATTAATAAACAATCTGTAGCTAAAAGCAATTTTCAGCAGGTTCTTTTTAAATCCGCAAATACTTTTTATACAAAACTGCTTTTAACAATTTATTTATTAATATTAAAAAATGAGAAGTATTTTAAAATCACGTTGGGTAACATAACCTAAAAATTGTCAACAGCGGTAACTATTGAAAAGTGTGTTCAAGTGGCAATTGTAGTTAATAATAACATTATTTCTCTTACCTCTGGAATAAATACTTCTAAAGATTCATCATATTGGTCATCTTCAGCATCTTCTCCTGCTTTTCGTGACGTGAAAAAAAATTTTTTCACTTGTTCAGAGGCGACACCATCGGTCATGCCGCAATCAACAACTCGATTAAGCCAAAGAGTTTCTTCTAAACCCGGCATTACTGAGCACAAAACTGCGAGCTATTTAACTTTAATTATAATCATATTTATTTATTTTATTAACAATCGAGAATGTCGCAATTTTTTCTTAATGGCGATTAAATTAAAGAAAAATGTATCGTAAAGAGATCCGCCATTAATAACTCACGCATGCGTAGTATAACTAATTGAGTGATTTGACTTCCGTTTATGTATTAAAAAAATTATTTTTTTTTTAAAAAAAAGAGTAATTTCATAAAATAATAAACAATAAGAAAATCTTTGATATTTATTATTATTTTAATATATTTTTTTAGATATAGAAATTAATTTTTCTAAAAATTTTCATTTATTCAGACAATTTATGAAAAGCTATTTGACTGTTGTAGTCAATACAAGTTTTGGACAATGTTTTTTATATTTAATAGCAAGTTTAATAGTAATTCTGGCTATGAAGTCATTTTATGTTATCAGTTTGTTAATTTAGCTAACTTTTTATTTATTTGTCTCTTTATTTCATTCCTTTAGGAATAAAAATATAATTATTGCAGATTTTGTGTGAAATCATTAATAATTTCAAATTTCCCGCGATTACGACGAGAAAATGTTATTAATTATTATTACTTTTAAAAATTACATTTTTAATATTTGCTTTAAAATGATATTATGTAAATGTTTTAGATGGAATTCAGTTTTAAAAAAATTTAGTGTATAATTTTATCCAAAGCAACATTTATTTTATCCAAAGCACGAATCCAAAGCAACATATAAATTTGAGGTTAACTTTTATGAAGTAAGAATTTTAACTCAAAGTTTTAGGCTATAACAATTTGTTGTTTGTTATTCTTTAAAAGAAAATAATATAGATTGCATTTATTGTAATTGATAATTAATTTATTCTCATACTTTATCAATTAAAAAACAAAGTACTTCAGAATTTAGACACTGCAGCGCTGCAGAAAAAAAACATCACCATATTTGACAATTGATCAAAATATCTGCTCAGATTAAAAAAAACATGTCTTGGTCTATAATTGAGTAGTGGTTAGTTTAAATATGATGTAATTTTCTATCAAAGAGCCATAGCAAAAAATAAAAATATGGTTACATGAGAAAGTAGCGTGGTGCTGTCAAATTTGTTACGGGGGAGGTATGTTCCTGTGTGTTTGATGTCTCATAATCGAAGATGGGATCATTATGTGCAAGTAGATAAATGAGAAAAATCATCTCCACAGTGTTACAATTTATTGTGTTATGAAGCATAATCGCTAATTTTGTAAATAAAAAATTAAAATGGATACATGGTTGTGTCCGTAAATCTAGTCAAAATTTGGAGTGGTTTTATTAGGACCTCGGTTTGATTAAAGATGGAGGAAGATATAAAGGACAGAATTCTCTCAAGAAGGCGTTCAGCAGCAATAAAGGCATTTAAAGTAAAAGATGAACGAGTCGCTACTGTTAAAAAGGTAAAAAAATCTAATGCATTCTATCCGCATGTACAATCTTTTCTCATTTTTTTTCATGTCTAGAAACACTTCCCGGTCAGTGTCGGGCATGTTTTAAAATAAACAAAAACTGTATTAATTCTGCTTTTTAGGTCGCTGCTATTTTACAAAAACCTGAAGATACTAGGTCATCCGAAGAAAAAGAAATTTTACTATCGTGTAGTGACATCGTTAAAGAGGTTAACTTGAGGTATGTATATTTTGTTTGGAAATCTAACTTTTGTTCTTTCATTTTCTAGTATACAATTAACAATAGAAATTACGAAAGTAAACAAAATTGATTTTGCACATAGATGGTAATTTGTTATTGTTAGTCAGCGTTTCTAGAATTTTACGAAATTATTAGAGTAGAACACAATGTTGACAGCCGGATATTTTTTTT